>CALNXK010000001.1:2127500-2192500 GCA_942486035.1 Porites lobata | reverse complement strand
TATTCCTTATTTTAGATTTACCGGGTTTTTACAAGGTCTAGGTAGTCTCTCCTCTGTAATGTACGTGTTATTTATACTGTTCGGGCAATATTTACATGATAATGATATTCACATGACCTTGGCCCACAAGGTTTAAACTTTTACAGGATCTTCTCTTGCACTTACGAAGTTTGGAGAGCAATAATAGGCTGTCTCGACTGCCCCTCGAGCAACAAGCTTCCACATCCGGATCTCTCGAACTCCCCAAACTTCCTGAGTGTGCACTTCCCAAACTCATTAATAATTGATTAAAAATACAAAGGAAATTAATGTTTAATGAGTATTTGGAAATCAGATAAAAAACTGCTTATTTTTTCATCATTAACTTCTCCTTCTAAAATCATTTTGTTTGAGAAGTAAGATCAAACATTCGACACAGTGTTTCATCACTAGATGAAAAACCTGGAAGTTCGACAAAATAATCCGCTGCGCTTCTTAGTGTTTCATCTGGTGATGAAACATTGCGTTTCGTGCTTGATATATAACATACACAACTCGAGATACTCATGCTAAGCATGAACCAGTTCTTGGCTTGGAATAAACTAATTCCTTTTAATAACTAGCAATTACTGAAAACTGTCAATCGACATGTTGGCCTCCCTTGGCAGGTGATTCTGATGGAGCAGGACCAACTCTTCGTGCCCTCAGAGCAACATTGGCGCCTTCCCCGAGTCGTTTTGGACACATGGAGAACAAAGCCATCTTGTAGCGCTTGCGGTAATTAGCGTTGCTTAGTCCATAAATAAGTGGGTTAGTAAAAATGGTTGTGAATGCGAGGATTGCTGTGAAATGGTGGAGTGTAGAATCTATTTTTGCTTTTCCTGCAATTGCGAAGATAAGAAAAATTTGGTTTGGAGAATAGCATATGAGTAAAATACAAGTCATAATGCCGATCATTCTCGTCATCTTTCCTCGTAGTTTAGCTTTGCTCTCTGCGGACGCAACTGGAGAGTTGTTTGTCTTCACGATCATGTGTACGTACAGTCCAATCATGGAAAGGCACGGAAAGAACATCTTCATGATAATAATGAACACAGAGAGGGATGTGCGGAAGATAGAGCCTGATGAAATAAATTTGAATGTGCAGATTTCATTGGATGATGAACTTGGTTCATAGACTGCATCAAATATACCCGTTCCCGTGAGACCAAATGACCAGATCCAGCAAAAGAAGATGTAGCCAATAACTCTCTTTCCCTTGAAGACGACGTTATATTTAGCAGGCTTTACGACAGCAACCCACCGCTCTATTGTCAACAGCAATGTGATGTAGACAGAAAAAAAAACGTGTTGAAAGACAAACACTCGGCTCCAAATCGCTCGACAGTAGATCTCACCCAGAACTGGATTGGTTGGTCGAGCAATGAGGTCACCAAGACCAAAGCCGGGGCTTGTGATTACTAGGATGGAAGTCAGCATATCTGCTATGGCAAGGCAAAGAATGAAAACGTTGTAGGACTTTTTCAGTAGCTTTTTGTCATGGAAAAACAATAGAATGGTCATCGTGTTTCCAAGGATTCCAAGGATAGCAAGAATGGAGTTGGTAAGCTGGGTTTTGGAAGGTGAGGCTTCCATTGCCTGGGTTTTTCAGTAGAGTTTAGAATTTACTGTGTCGAGGAGCGAACTGTTATTAAAAGAAATCGTAATTTTGAAGTCCTTGAATTGATGTTACGCTCTTCAGCAATGAATCAATGACCAGCTGCTGATGATTCTGTTATTCTGACTTTTGCTGAATAAAGATCCAACATCTAAAATGACAGGGAAAACAAGGTTTAAATGTTAAAACAGCATTTTTTAATTATCAAATACTTCTCCATTGTTTGATTTATGATTGCGAAATATATTTATGCTGCAGATGTCTTTGACTGACGTCTCACCACTAATTGTAACTTGAAGAAACCGTAATAAAAAAGCTGATATTGTTTTTTGAATGTGTGCGTGGCTGAGTGCATACTATGGTAAATTTATTTCTAAACAATATTCGGCTTTTAACTGAAATGAAAATGGGGTAACTAAGTACATCTTCAAAATACTTTTCCTGATGCTAAATCGGAAGAAAAGTTTTTTAAAACTTAAAATTAATTTTAGTAATCAGTAAAATTAGTAAAATTAGTTCTAGTTCTAGTTATTAAAATTACCAGAACAATCACAATTTTTTTAATTTCCTGCACACATTAAGAAAACTTTATATTTTGTTTAAACTGTTTGTCAATATCACTCACTTTTAGAAGATTTCAAATTTCACATATTTTAACTGAGGGAGAAAGATTCATCATGTGAAAGTCGACCATCGCGGTTACGCATGCAATTTAAGCAACTGGGAAAGGAAATCCAGAAAACAAATTTAGACTTGACCAGGATTTACAGGAACTCATGCAGCACTCTTACTGCTAAGCTAACAAGCCAGTCAGAAACTGTCCATTTAATGAGTTCGTTATACAGTGCCCCGGAAGACACGAAAGCCAATATTTGAAATTTAAACTGCGGGAGATATTTAACAAGTAAAGGATTATCGCAATCACGTACTTAACTTACGCTTGGATTCAAACCCATGATCGTTATCGCAGTGCAAAGCTCTAACCAGCTTGTCCATCAAGCCACTTGGAATCTCTCTCAAGCCTGAGGTTTTTGGGGCTTTCACGTAATTTTTCATATAACTGGAAAGTAGGTTACCTGCCCCTCTTTCCCCGAACAATGTTGAATCTCGTGCAGGATAGGTGCAAATTAAGGCTCATTATTGCTGGGGAGAGTTGTGGGGGATCAAGGGATGAACCTAAAGCCGATTAAAGATTGCTTTTTATAGTGATAGAGCTATATAAAAAAGCGTTCTACCAAGAAGCCTAGAATTTCGACCTCCATTGTAGAAAAGAAGATCGATATAGCATGTAATGCTCACTTTGTTCATCATCATCATCATGCCGACGCATCCGTGGAAGTAGAGGCTGCAATAATCGCCAGTGCTTCTGGCTAAACCTCTACGGGGCAAATTTTCCGTTAGTAGTCTTAATCGGGTGCATTCAAGGAAAATAATACTGCTTTGCGGAATTGTGCGGAATCACAGTTTGACACAAATTTTTTATACAACTGCACATAATCATCTCATCTTCTAGCGTCCCTTAAGACGTTCTTTTGGATCGTCACGCAATCCTGCCCAACGAACGCGTGACGAACCCTTAAGAACATCTGCGTGGGAGACTACTTAACTTCAGCATTTTTTCCGCAGAACGTCTGACGTTAGTCGGCTTTGGTCGATAAGAGTATAGATTATGGCAATCTTGTCTTAGGTCAAGGCTAAACATTGACCTTTTCATGGGACGAACCGAACTTAGTGAATTAAGTTCATGAAAATAGTTCGACGTCTGGCTCAGTTAAAGTTCGTCTAAATGAGTTTATATCTTCCAATACGTTCTATCCGTCTGCTTCGGAGGGATAGAACGTTTAAAGATCATCTCAGGGACAAACTTTGATCTTCACATCCCCCACCATACGACGAACTAACCTAATAAATTAAGCATTTGTGTGATAATGTATGTTTAGCTTTTTTCGGGAGGAAATTTATTAAAATTGCTTTTTGGTCTGATTGAGTTGTTAGGTTCGACGTGCGTCAAGTTCGATTTTCTAACGCAACAGGCGATCTTATCTTAATTTTGGTCATCCAAATTAGAGTTTGGTTCGTCTCATGAAAAGTTCCACGTTTGGCCTAGGCCTTACTGTTAATTGTTCTGTTTGGCTAGCGCTAAGTTCTACAAGGAGTGTTAGTTTTGGGTGAAAATTGGAAAGCGTTCATAAGCCTCAAAATTATTTCTTATTCCACGTCTACTTTCTTAGCAAATGTTTCTAGCATAGACCCCTTTTACGCTGACAAAAACTCCGCGGTTTCTGATTTCTCTCACTCGTGAGAAGCATTGCTTGCTACTTTGTTTGGCTAGAACTCATTGGCATATTGAAGTTTGAGACATGGCATTTTTTATTATTACTTTGTCTGGCATTGTGATGCAGTTTGCGGAGAGGATCAGGCATTCATGCGATATAGGCAGCCAATCAAAATCGAGAAGCCATTGCAAAGTTCGCGCCGTTTTTCTTTGATCGACTATCAAAAAAATCACGCTGGCATTTTTAAAGCTCAAATCATGGCTGAAAACGCAGAAAACAACAAACAACTTGTAAATTTGTAATGGTCTCAGCTAAAGGAAAAATATCGACAAAAGTTAGAGAAGCGTCTGATGTAAATAACACTAGTCCATAGTCGGCGACGAAGTACATGTACGTTTTGCAGCTCCAGGTCAAACGCTTTCAGTTCAACCAATAGGCTCTTTGCATGACTTGATAACGTGATCAACTTTTGGTTAACACCAAAACAGTTCAATTTTGTTAGCACAAGCTGAAAGAGAATATTAAAATTAACTAAACTAAATGTTACTTGCGGCGTACCTCAAGCTTCTGTCCTAGGTCCACTTCTCTTCTTGCTTTATGTAAATGACATCAAATATTGTTCGAGCAAACTTCAATTTTTCCTTTTTGCTGACGACACTAACGCCCTCCATGCTCATAAAGATTTAAAGACACTGGAACTTACAGTCAAAGCATAACTAGCTAACTTCAAATAAGCTTTCCCTGAATAATAAAAAATCAAACTATGAAATTTTTCGTCCATACAGAAAAAACCGAACTATATATAAGCCTCAGGTTAACTTTTTTGACAATGAAAGCAATAAAAAGGTTACTCTTGAATGTAAAAACTTTTTAAATATCTGTTAATCGATGAAAATCTATCATGGAAGACCCATATTCACTCTGTTGCAAACAAAACAAGTAAAAACAATCGGGCTTATTGCGGGATTAAGGCATATTGCTCGCACTTGCCCTCTCCTAAATAATTATCAGTCACTAATTAATATTGCACCTTATCTAACTTACGGTCTTATCTCTTGGGCCAACGCGTGTAAAACTTTCCTTGACCAAATTCTTGAATGAATGAATGAATGAATGAAGAGTCGTGGATGAGAGGACAACAGACGCACCCTCTTACAATACATTTTAACATGTGAACAGTAAGTTCGGACGTCAGCATACAAAGGCGCTACTGCTAGCCGCCCTCAGTCCATTCATGAGCCTACTTTACCCACCCAGCCCATGATGTGAATGATGTGATGTGTGAAGGTTGACCACAACACCGAGGTCTACGTCCCCTACTCTTTTCAAACTGTGGTGTGGATTCTTTTAGGTCAGCACAAGAACTAGTTAAGTGTTATTCCTGTGAGACGGGGCCCACGGTTTTTCGTCCTTATCCGAGAAGACTAGAAAGTCTAACCGTTTGCAGATGTCATTAAAAAAGCAGCGCTTTCTTCTTAGTTATTTAAAGACCCTGAGTATTGGTCCGCCGGGGGTTCGAACCCGGTAACCTCCCACTCAGCTGCAGACCGGCGGTCTCCCAACTGAGCCAACTAAGCAGGCGGTTTTTGTCCTTCTAAAATGCGCACTGCGTTTATTATATTTTGCTGAAACAAATGACTACGCATGCCCAATACATTTTTTTTGTCAATGCAAAATTCTATCTTTACAGGCTCTATGTTATGAATCCGTTCGAAGTCTTATGCATGATGTAAATAGAAACTCTGCTCCGGAAAATATTGAACTCTTCTCTCCAATTTCTAGTGTTCATACTTACAATACTTCAACCTTTGAACATTTTTATACTAAAGAATCTCGACTCAAAGTCAAACGAAATGCTTTTTTGCGTGTTGGGGTCAAAATTTGGAACAGGATACCTCAAATTAAAAAAAAATAACGGAAAAAACTTTCAAAAAATCATTAAAAGCAACGCTACTCGATATATTGCAAAATGAAGACTCCTAAATTGATGTAGATACGATTATAGTGAAAATGAAAAAGTAATTCTCTTGTCCTTTATTTTCATTTCATTTTGTTTTTATAATTCACTCCAATATTTTCCTTGTATTTAATAAAGTAGAATAGTGTTTATTTATTGTAAAATAAATAGTTACATAACGTCTAATTTCTTTGTATTTATCCAATGCGTGGTAAATTATGTAGCCTGGTCTGCCTCGAATAGCCTCGGTAACTGCAGGCCAGTCCCAATGTATTTTTGTAATGTATTTCCGAATTTAAATACAAGTTGAAAGTTGAAGAAGCTGTTTATTTACTTCCTCGACGGGAGTGATATTCACACTGCACCAAAGTATGGCTCATGCAAACCCTATTCGATATGTGACGCTTCACTTTCGACATGGGCGCGACGCAGCTTCGCTCCGTTGAAGAAATCGCGCCAAAATCGCCGTTCTTGTGTTTGAATAGAAGCCCTATCCGGTTAGCCGATTTTGGAAGCGGAAAGTAGGATTCTTTGGGGATTATGATTTTTATATAACCCCGGACGAAGTGTTTTTTTTTTTTTTTTTTTTTTTTTTGTAATTTGTTACCTAGAGGTTTTTGGTAACTTTACACTTATATAAACTGACCATGAACAATTGCGCATACGCATTTTTTATTAGAAGATTATATTACAGTTAGAAATGGAGTTCTTAATTTAGGGAGTATACTGACAAAAGGGGACTTCTAATGCCTAATGTTTATTTAATTACTCCCCCCCCCCTCCCCTCCCCGAAAAAATTACTTTTAATAACTTTTCTTTTAACTTTAACAACTTTAACATATTAAAAGAACTGCGCCCCAAAGAATTGAAATTCAGCAAATAAATATTTTAAAATATAAACAGATCGAAGTTTATTAACGCCACTCCTTAACATTATGCTGTGAAATTTCAATCATTTTCTCAGATGTAATTAAGAAAGGTGAAACACTCACAAGCCAAAGCTAATTAAATGTATTTCTTCGGATAGAGAAAGAAAATTTTAAACTTCTGAAAGTCGTAATTTTAGAAATACTGGACTGAGGGCGAGGCTCCTAAAAGAATTGTATTACAAAGTTTAGCACAATTTAGCTACTTGGAAACGAAATGGGCGAAATATAAAAAATAAACGCTAATAAAACGGTAAAGAAATATTTGAAGTAAACAACAAATTCAGTTAAGAAGGCACGGATGTACAAATTTAATGAAGAGTGAAAAGAACGCAACTGAAGTTATCTGAAAAGTGTTCAGCCCAGCATTTTTTAAATAATCCATCTCTTTTGTTTGGTAATTTAAATACAACTCTCGAGATCCCTGTTTTTTGGTCGTGAAGGTGTGATTTTGTCACGTACAAATAATTTCTTCTCCACAGTTAAGTCTCCTAGAAAAACAGAGCGAGTAATTGCGAAAAAAAACACTATACAATGGATTGTGCTGGCCTGAAAGAGCCCCTTTAACAATTCAAGCACAAATAATTATTCGTCGTCGTGAGGTCTTCGTAGACTCTCCCGTTTGAGACTGAAACGAAATAAAAAATTGAATGTTTCTTGGAGGATCATGAGAAAATTTTGATCCGATCTCAATACTACCGAGAGGGGAATAAAGCATAATCACATGGATAAAGGTTATCATTTTACCTCTTAATTTATATTCTTTGCACGCAACAGAATACCATGCATATATATTTTCTGAAAACTTTGTAGTACATGTTCGGCTTAAGTTAAATTTAGAAAAGGTAACAAAAATTGTGAGGAAACGTGAATTAATCGGCTGAGTGGACCGGAAAACATTTCGGAGTGAAGAGTAAACAAATAGTTTCTTTCTTTTCTTTTTCTTTTCTTTTTTTTTTTTTTTCATCTAAAGCTGATTGAACTGGAATATATCCCGCCACACACTCACCTGCTGGATGGATTGACTGTCCTCTTCAGGCTCCAAAATGATTTCATCTTCAGCTTTTTATACATGTTCTACAAACATGCATTTGTTCCAGTCCACGTCATGTGATGAAAATCTATTAAGCCCGGATAATTCTTTTTCGGTCAGAACAGAAGAAAAAAATAAGAGAGACATTTTACTGAAAATCCTCGGCTTTTATAGCGTTAGCTAAATGAAGTTGTTAATCGCACTTGCTGTGATCAGCAGCTGAAATTGATTTTCTCATATTAAATGCTAAGAACATATAACGTATTTAACCGGAGAAAAGTTTTCAATTAGATTTTTTAGGGTACCTAGTAAACCCCATTACACAATCATCAGTCTGCAACTGAAGAATACATTAAAAAATTAACTCAGACAACTGAATTTAACAGCTCCATGTATAGTTAAGTCGCTTTTATATAATAGAAAAATTGGCAAAATAGCCATCAGGCAATCATAAAATAAGGTTGTAGATCGTCCATTAGGGCAGTTGAGGTTTAGTGATTTTGAACTGCCAGTTAACATACAACTTTTAAGTCTACTTGCTGACGTACTTTATAAGTTCACACGTCATTTGGCCAAAAAAAATTCACCTATAATCACCTGTAAAGAATGAAAATTACACCGTTGGTGGACGAACTTTGACATTTGTGCAATTGGACCCACTTTTGCAAGGAGAGATTTTCCATGAATTCTTTATTTGCCCCGAATTTCATATAAAGCTTTCAAATACCGTAAAATTCCGAAAATAAGCCCCTCCATGTATAAGCCCCTCCAAAAATAAGCCCCCCAAACTCGTGACACAAAACACCCTCCGTTAAATCGCCCCTCCAAATATATGCCCCCCGGGGGGCTTGTACTTGGAAATTGCCCTCGAATACAAAGTAAAACAAAGGAAAACGGTAAATTTCCTTCCAACCATAAGGCTAGCCCAATCGATTTTTAAACGCAAATTTCCCTCCGTACATAAGCGCCTGCGAATATAAGACCCTCCAAAAATAAGCCCCTCAAAAATGGCCTTTGAAAAATATAAGCCCCGGGGCTTATTTTCGGAATTTTACGGTTTTCGCTTTGACGTTGTTTTTAGTAATTTATACTGAATTCGCATAAAGCGGTTTTAGCTCCGGAAAAAGGCTCGTGCCATTTTATTTGAATTGTTTGATTACTTAGTGTTCGTTAACGCAATAATTATAGAAATAGCCAATAGTGTTTGCAGCTGTCAAAACTATTTGCCACTGACTCTTTTCAACTGGACACGTTTTACTTCAATTGTTGACTTTTAGAAAAAAATCATTAGTTTTCAGAATAATGGCTATTTTAGTTAAAACTTTAGTTTACCTTTTAATTTAAGCTTTCTTTTTATTCTGCACGGCATCCGTTCACATTAGCACCCATCCGTTCACATTAGCACATTTTTAAAGATATACCTCGTTTTAATTCATTTTACCCAAATGGCATATGTATTTGCGAACTAAAAAAAACGTTCATTAGTCTGTTGGTTAAATAGTGGCAACAGCTGAGTTTGGGATATGAAAGGTTTTACTGAGTTGCAAATTCGAAATATATTTGTTTTGCTTTAAAACTAGGAAACTAGTAATTAGTCCGCGTTTCTTCCTGTTTGAACAGACCCTAGCGGACCTTGCAATTTCATTCATGTTGTAAAATACTGTCCATAAACGCTGTTTTGCTGACCTAGCAAACGTAGCTAGCCTTTGTTCCAGTCCTTTTACTTTTTCAAAATAGCAGCACTAGCTAACAAGCTTTAACTCTCTCTTTTATTTGATTTTCATTTACCTCTAAATGATTTCTGTTTACATATCTATTGTCAGTACTCTTTTGTCCTTAACTGGTTATTCAAATCATATATAAGTAAGTTGCTTTGAACTGAGTTTTTGATTTCACTGGTGAGAAGTGATTACACTGCTGAGAAGTGACGGCTCTTTCCCGCAAGCGAGTTGCAACTGAGTCTAGTTTCCCCCAGTTAATCGAGAGTTAAAGGAGGGTGCTAATGGGCGTACCCAATTCTCAGTTAACTATAATTTGTTCAGCCAAATATCAGTTAACTGCTATTTTTTTGGTCAATTCTCAGTTAACTACTAATTTTGTTAGCTATTTTCTTTTTTACAGCGAATATTTTTCCATCATAACCCGGATTTTGCTTCCTTCAGCAAGTAAATCACTTTTGGGGGTAGGCCATGCTAAAGTCAAGGTATAAATTTACATGAACTCTGCCACTAACACAATTTATTAAAACAAAACTGAATTCAGGGCTTGCAATACGGCGGGCTGATTTATTATAGGCCAATATTTCTGCTAACAAAATGATTATGGTTTTACAATAAAAATAGAAATAGAAAGAGTTCAATGTTCATTCCTTCGGGTCAGATCGTCTGGTGACAGGGTTTTGCCTCTATCTATGAGGTACGCTTCTTTTTGTATAATCATTTGAGGGTTGTCCAATACTCACAAATAGACTCCATTGGTGTTATATTGGTGATAAGAAGGGTCTCCATTGGTAGCAAAGGTAGGATTGGTACCAATAGAAAATGATGTCATTCTAATGGTTCTACTAGTGAATATAGATCTCACAATGGTTCTTTTGGTAAATATGCATCTCATTGAGGTGACTTAGATCAAATGTCTTGAAATGCGTTCCATTCGCTATCGTGCTTGATTCCTGCAGTATTGGCATTAGTGACTTGACAAGGGACTGTCTTGTGTTTTTAAAGTGCACACAGGCTTTGAATTTCGGGTGTTTCGTTTTCGAGATTTGGGTGCTTCGTGCTTCGGTCTTCGTTCAAGAAACTACCAGCCGCTTGCATAGATGGCTGATAAAACGAAGAATACACATTTCAACCTCGCTATTAGCAATTACTATATTAGCGCTAGTTCAACCTCGCTTTGTAACTATTAGCGAATTTCTACTTTTTGTGAGAGCGAGATTGTTTCGCGTGGTTGGCATGTAGAACGACTGAAACATTCAGAATAACTATAAGCGCGTTTCTACTTTGCGTGAGAGGGAAAATGTTTTGCGTGGTTAACTTATAGAACGAGGAATATTAATAATAACTATTAGCGCGTTTCTACTTTGTGTGAGAGCGAAAATGTTTTGTGTGGTTGGCTTAAAGAACTAGGAATATTCATAATGCCGTAAATCCTCTATTAAACCCCCGGGGGGGGGCTTATTTTTTTCAAGCACTTTTGAGGGGGGGCTTAAAGGGAACCTCCACTTCAACAAAAAGATAACTTTAAATCACAGGAAATAACTGTTACAGTCAAGTCAATCTAAAATATTTTTAAAGAAAGCGTTTGTATCCGAAAGAAATAACTTTTAGATTCGCCTATTTTTGTTTTCAAATTTTGCGGGCGTCGCCATCTTGAATAATTGTGACGTGTTATGGTTGCCCTATTGTTATTAAACAAAAGCTCTTTGTGTCAGAACAATTCTTGGGTTGCACGTGACGTCACCAAAAATCAAACTAAGAAACTATCGATTCTTCTGAGTTTCTACTTTCACGAGGTATTACAGTACGTAAACAACTTCACATAAAAAAAATTTTGGTTCGAAAGGGTTCTTCGTTTTGCGAGAGAGGAAGCTTGAATTTCCAGGCTTTTGCGTGACGCGGCATTTAGCTGGCGGCCGGGAAAGCTCTTACGTGGGTTAAAAACATAACCGATTTTGGGAGATTTTGCAATCTAAACATTTCTTGTCTCAGAATAAATATTACTGTAATCTGTATGAGTTCCTCAAGCGAAGAATTCACGCATTAGTAGGAAAACTCGAAAACAGATGTTTCTGTTGGTATCCGGCGGCCATATTGGTGTTCCTGAAAGGGACACCAACATGGCGTTTCCATACAAAGCTTTATAAATTTAGGTAAACCGTTTTTCCCAATATCTCGCATTTGAAATATTTCACAGACCTGATTCTTGGCAAGGGTTTTTGTATATTTATCTTTTTTCATTTCCAGATTCCTGTCCTGTTTTGAATGGTTTGCATTTTTATTTTTCATTGCGTGACAGTGCAAGCCAAGAATAGAGCAACCGTAACACGTCACAATTATTCAAGATGGCGGCGCCCGCGAAATTTGAAAGTGAAAATAAGCGATTTTAAAATTCACTTTTTCTGATATAAACACTTTTTTTAAGGACAAATTTCGAACAAATTTGTTTATCAACATAATTTTATTCGATTTAAACTTATTCTGTAGTAAGAGTGGAGGTTCCCTTTAAAAGAGAGGGGGGGGCTTATTTAATTTAGCAAAACGCATCACCTGTAGCAAAAATACCGTGGTATGAGACAGAGTAGACTTACGCGTTGTACAATTAAAGTCACTGTCAAAAGTATTTATTTCACTTGTGGGAGCCTAAAAGTACCAAAAACAAAATTCTTATTCTTCAAAAATGTTCTCCACAGAGAACTAGAGCGCAAAGTTGAGAAAGTTAAGCATATGAAGTTGGAGGTCATGCGGCCAAAGACCAAAAACAATATGAACTTTCAGCCTGAATAAACCATAACTGATCAGTTCACGTTAATCATTAATTTTTTTTGTGAATGATAAGGATTGGGGGAGGGGGAGGGGGAGGGGGGGGCTTAATAGAGAGGGGGGGCTTACGGTGACTATTAGCGCGTTTCTACTTTGTGTAAAAGCGAAATTGTTTTGCGTGGTTACCTTATAGAAAGAGGAATATTCATAATAACCATTAGCGCCTTTCTACTTTGTATGAGAGCGAAATTGTTTTGCGTGGTTAGCTTATAGAACGAGGAATATTCATAATAATTATTAGCACGTTTCTACCTTGTGTAAAAGCGAACTTGTTTTGCATAGATGGCTTATAGAACGAAGAATACACATGGCATGTTTGTATTTCGACCTCGCTTTATTCACCAACAGAACCATTGGAATGACATCATTTTCTATTGGTACCAATCGAACCATTGGTACTAATGGACCATTGGAATTGCCCTGTACCCAGCCAGGTCACATGGGAAAATAATCTAAGTCCCCTTAATGAGATGCATATTCACCAATAGAACCACTGGAATGATGTGCTTTTCTATTGGAGCCAGGTCACATAGGAAATTAATCTAAGTCCCGTTAATGAGATGCATATTCACCAATAGAACCATTGGAATGACATCATTTTCTATTGGTACCAATCGAACCATTGGTACCAATGGACCATCTTAATTGCGCTGTATCCAGCCAGGTCACATGGGAAAATAATCTAAGTCCCCTTAATGAGATGCATATTCACCAATAGAACCACTGGAATGATGTGCTTTTCTCTTGGTACCAATGGACCATCGGAATTGCCCTGTACCCAGCCAGGTCACATAGGAAATTAATCTAAGTCCCCTTAATGAGATGCATATTCACCAATAGAACCATTGGAATGACATCATTTTCTATTGGTACCAGTCGAACCATTGGTACCAATGGACCATCGTAATTGCGCTGTACCCAGACAGGTCACATGGGAAAATAATCTAAGTCCCCTTAAGGAGATGCATATTCACCAATAGAACCACTGGAATGATGTGCTCTTCTCTTGGTACCAATGGACCATCGGAAATTGCCCTGTACCCAGCCAGGTCACATAGGAAATTAATCTAAGTCCCCTTAATGAGATGCATATTCACCAGTAGAACCATTGGAATGACATCATTTTCTGTTGGTACCAATCGTACCATTGGTACCAATGGACCATCAGTTTGACGAATCGTATCCGTTTGTGTATATCGGACATGTGTGATTAAACACGTCGGTGATATTTACGGGGCCTCAGATTCACCTGTTTACAGGATAACAGGATAAATCCCTCTTTTTCGATTTACATAATTTTTAAACGGTTAATCCAGCCACCCTTTATTAGCTTGCAGGAATTGACAGGATCAAATACTCCCTTTTTCGATCTTTAGAGTATTTACAAGACCTTGTAAATATTCTCAAAGGGTTCTATATGGTTAAACCAGCCTGCCACTTTACATACTTTTTACAGGAAGAAATTAGACCTCTCAGTGTTCGATCTACATAGTCAAATAAGTCCATTCACATTTATTAGTGGCTTTTGGAGGGCCACGCCAATCCTCATATTTTAATTTACAGAGATTTACAGGATCCAATCAATGCTCATTTTCGATTAACGTAGTATTTACATGTTCTACAGGCCAGATTCAAACCACTACCCTTTTACACTTAACGAGGTTTTACAGTGTCGTATTATATTTAGTTTCAGTCCCTATTTCTCGATTTACGGGCTGTTTACATTGTCGAAGTAATCTCGTTTTACAAGTTATTTACAGCGTTGAGATGCAATACGCTATTCGGATGACAGGATGTTGGCCTCGATGTCTGCACGTTTTTTTCAAGTTATTTGTACTATCTACCAAATTTTCACAGTACTTCCTAACAGATTAGCCAACTACATTTTTTCTGTAATATTTCATTTGTTCAGTGATTTTAGTTGATTCATATGATATTTACAAGTAATGATGTTATAATCGAAATTCAGTTATACTGATCTGCACTTAGCTAATAAGTACATAGCCATCTAGTAAAATAGCTGGCCAGCCGATAAATTAAAGTCTGTAGTTCTATTTTAAGACGAACGATTAAAAGGATCTTTTCCAAAAGAAAATTCTCCTTGCACGTACCTAATAAAAACACTGAGAAACGTAAGAAGAAATATAACAAGAAGATCGAAAACTGTGTTTTCCGTCTGTTGGATAGAGTTCAGCGGACTCTATCGATTAGTAAACTTGACAGTTTTGGTTTTTGTTCCCTCTAAAGACGTACCATTTTTGCCTTAATGTACAATTTCCAAAAATTAAACTGGTCCGGAGAGTTGAGTTACTTAGAAGGCGAAGTTGAAGTTGTGAGTCCTGGTCACGATGCCTCGGACTATTATGAATCCCAAGGGGAAAAGAATTCTAATTCTGAGATGTTACTACCCCAGCAATGTTAATTCATAATAAACGAGAGACACAGGGATTTTACTTATTACATAAACACCAATGAGAGTCCAAACCATTTCACTTTAATGTATTTTTAATTTTGCTGCGATTAATTTTTTTTGGTTGCGAAAGGCACGATTTATCTGGTAGATATAAAGCGACGATGGAATTTTTCACGTCAGACGATTTCATGTTTTCGCGAGGAAGCTCACCTGGTATTTCATTGGTGGTTATAAAATAAATCGTAATTAGCGTCTACTGTCAGTAATATTTTATCCTTCCATGGCAGGTCCAACTCTTCTCGGTTGGGGACAAAACGACAACAAAGCCTTTCGATAACGCCGGCCATAATTAGGATTGCTTAATCCATAAAGAAATGGATTAACACAAATAGTGATGAAGTTGAGAATTGCTGTGAAATGGTGAAGTGTAAAATCCATTTTCGCTTTATCCGCAGTTGCAAAGATAAAGAAGATTTGGTTTGGGGAATAACATAAGAGTAAAATACAGGTCATAATGCCGATCATTCTTGTCATCTTCCCTCGTAGTTTGGCCTTGCTCTCCGCGGAGGCAACTGGGGAGTTGTTTGTCTTCACAGTCATATGTATGTACAGTCCAATCATGGAAAGGCATGGAAAGAACAACTTCATGATAATAAGGAACACAGACAGAGACGTGCGGAAGGTAGAGCCTGATGAAATAAAGTTGAATTTGCAGATGTCATTGGATGATGAACTTGGTTCATAGCCGACGTCAAACAAGTTTGTTCCAGTGAGACCAAATGACCAGAGCCAACAGAAGAAGACGTAACCCATGAGTCTCTTTCCCTTGAACATTAAGTTATAATTAGAAGGTTTTACAACAGCAACCCATCGCTCTACTGTTAACAGCAATGTAATGTAAATGGAGGAAAAATTCGAATTAAGGAGTATTATAGGATGCCCAGGGGGCATGAGCACATTTCGTTTGTATTTTCGAGCGCTTTTCGGGACATTTTTTCTTAAACGTTTCTTAGAATAAGATTGTAATGGGAAAAAAGATCCTTGTGCCGTGTTTGGATGTAATAATGATCGCCTTTTTCCCGAGAAATGTACAGTGAAAGACCATATTTCTAATACTAAACTAGAAAAAGGTGATCATTATTACATCCAAACACGGCACAGGGATCTTTTTTCCCATTACAATCTTATTCTAAGAAAACTTTAAGAAAAAATGACCCGAAAAGCGCTCGAAAATACAAACGAAATGTGCTCACGCCCCCTGGGCATCCTATAATACTCCTTAAATCGAATTAATTCAACATGGCCGCCGTATCGATAAAAAGGTCTATTAGGTTCCTTTCGATTGTCCTTGTTCAGGATCGGTATATATTAATACATTCTACATCATTTCGCTGTAAGATTTATCTAAACCATTCTGCAATAAGATTTATAGAAATTATGGTATCAAAGGTCAACTTTGTTGATATCAGAATATATAATATTTATCGTAGAAGAAAATCTAGAAGATGATTTGACGGAGGAAAATTATTGTAATATGTGCGTAGGTAAGCTGTTCACATTTTTCAGAGAAATTCAGGAGTTTCTTTCTCGTTTCCGTGGGTAAGACGATATGCCAAAGAATTATTTTTCCCTGCCCTGTGATGGGGCAGGTTTCTGTCGATGTCGTATGTAATTATATCACATAAGGACATGACGCACACAACTTAAAATAAACTATGACATCATTGATCTAAAAATAACGGGAAAACCTGTCAAGCCGGTAAAACCAGCTAAAAATTGCATGTGAATTAGGCCTGATTCAGACGCCGTACTTTTCATATGCCGAGCCTAACTGAATAAGTTCAACTTTGGAGCGACACTGGCGCGACAACTGATTCAGACGGCGTACCGTGTGTCGAACCTAAGTTAAGTTCGCTTTTGCCGCACCAAACTAAAACTGCCGTACCAAATTGACTCAGACGCCGCTCTTATGCCGTACTTAATTCATCAGTTAGGTTCGGCACATGAGTGTAGCGGCGTCTGAACTGGGCCTTACATCTCCTAATAAGATTTCTTGGCATTTTATTCATGAGATAAAGAGAAAAGGCTATGTCTACTTTGGCGGTAATGTATTCCCCACAAGATAATGAGATTCCTTCGCAAAAGGCGGACTAAAACATCTCTGATATACAAATTGTTTTGTCATTGATACAAGGAGACAAAAAGACCAGCACATTACTCATATTAATAACGTTATCTCAGAGAGTGGTTTGAACCCAGGAATCATTTTATCAGTGGATGGAATGTGATAGTCCGGGTGACTGTAGTCCCGAAAGTGACCGACGTTTCGACAACGTGTGCGGTAGTCATCTTAAGAGTCAAATTGAAAGACCAGATGAAACTCATTTGAAGATGACCCGCACAGATTATCAAAAAGTAGGTCACACTTAACAAAAAGCCCCGCATTTCTTCAGTACTGCACTCACTCAGAGGATCATATTCCAGTTACTTATGACAAAGCTATTTCCGTTTTTGTGAATTGAAGTTACAAATGACAAAAACTGATTCTAAAAGAAGTACTCCGGTGACCTACTGTACTTTTGAATTGAACATGCGAATAAACATCGGAAGAGGGGATAAGACTGCTTCATGGCTGAGACAGGGATGCTTTTCGTTACATGTAGTGGTCTTGTTTAAGATTCTCAGGAGGGAAAACTGATATTTTCAAGTGCACAGATATCGCTTAAGTTTATACAATGATGTGAATGCTAAGCGCGCTGTGATTGGTTGTTGCCCATGATCTATCAGAGTACAGATACATGGATGACGTCGGGGAAAACTTGTTTTCTTTGTTTTGTTCAACATGGCGCGCCGTTTTGAAATGTTTGTGAGATTATTTCCGATCAAAGCTAGTGAAAGCCTCGAAAAAAGCTTAGCGGGAGCTATTTACAAAGAGGAAAAATGGAGAACCAGAGACAAAAAGAGCTCTTGACTACTTTAGAATGCGTAAACGAAAAGAAATCTTCACAACAGTTGCCATCATGTGTCATGGCTACGGGAGACTCGCTGTTTTGCAAAATGTGTTCGCCATTATTCTGCTTTGAGCAAGAAAAGGCGTTGAAAAACTTTTCGAAGAAACTGTATACAAATACGATAAAGAAAAGAGAAGAAGCACAGACGAAAAATAGCGTTTGGAACTTAAAAAATGCCTTAAAACTAGCACAAATCCTCGAACCGTCAAGCGGTACTAGGCAGGTATGTGTATCGGTCTATTTTCTTTTCTGATCATTGTATAAAACAAATAGATTTCATGTTGCCGTGGGTCTGTTCAGTAATAGATCACAGAGGACGTCAAAATGTGGTAAAAACATAAGTGACACATTCGCCTGCGGCTCGTGTGCCACTTCTTTGTTTTTACCACATTTTGACGTCATCTGTGATCTATTACTGAACAGACGCACGGCAACATGGAATCTATTTGTTAAGTATATTACACGCCGGATTTGTGTTGTGTCTGTCGTTTTTATTCTTAAATATGTGTAAAATGTGTTTCCGAAATTTACACTTGTCAAAAATCTTATTTTTTTTGTTTCGCTTCAAAGGCACAAATTTGCCTTTAAAAATGTCCGCTAACTACCATCCCTGTCTCTTTCATAGCGGTCAGTCATCCTGAGGGATGATGATAAAGGAAAACTGTTTGTTAAATGGAAAATAAGAGATAATTGATTCATTTCATTGCCTTCATGTTGAAATTTATTGCGTGATTTCCAAGTCTTTACATATAACACTCCAAAGAGTCTCCATAACAAGGGTCCATTTATAAACACTATGAAATAAAATCAACTAGGATCTTCTCGTGCACTTGTAAACATTATCTTAGCGAACATAACTCGGACGTACCACCTTTTCTTTCAGAACAATTTCACGTGCTCACTAAAGGTTCTAACAAATTTGATTGCCTAATTAAGGATATGCTCTTTATAAGAAAACTCAAACCATCCCTAAACGTGCAGGCGGACTCGATTCGTGCCAAGGTATTCACTTGAAGAACTTGTGATCCTTTGTTATTATGTTAATTTGTAGAGACTATAGAAATCAAATCTTCGCATTATTTATTCATTTTGCCTTGAGAATGGTGTCATGATGATAACGAAACGTCGGCTTCTAACGTTAATATTCGCTTAACTAACTTTTAATCTAAAAAATAGAAACAAGAGAAATGAAACAACGTTTAAATTATTTTCTGGTAGTACATGCAGTATATGAAAATTTCTTCTTGAATTGAACATCTCATACTGCCTAGTTTCTCCAGCTCTAGATCACTGTACATCCTGTCTTTATCTACTTGCATGTACACAGCGGTGATATATACAGGGTCTTATAGTACAGTCAATATTTATGATAGCTTTTGGCCAAACCAGCTTTCCTTTTACAGGGTTTTGCAGGGTTTTCCATTTACATGGACAAATCAGCCTCCTTTTTTCAGTTCACAGGGTTTTGCAGGGTCAAGTGAGTTCCCCTTTTTAGTTAAAGGGTTTCTAAGGCCTTACAAATTCGCTCTATTTTGATTTACCGGGTTTTTGCAAGGTCTAGGTAGTCTCTCTTCTGTAATTTACGTGTTATTTACACGGTTTGGACAATATTTACATGCTATTTACATGACCTTGGCCCACAAGGCTTAAAATTTTACAGGATCTTCTCCTGCACTTGCGAAGTTTGGAGAGCAATCATAGGCTGTCTCGACTGCCCCTCGAGCAACAAGCTTCCACTTCCGGATCCCTCGAACTCCCCAAACTTCCTGTGCACTTCTCAAACTCATTAATAATTCATAAAAAATACAAAGGAAATTAATGTTTAATGAGTGTTTGGAAATCAGATGAAAAAATACTTATTTTTTCCATCCTCAATTTTTCCTTTTAAAATCATTTTGTTTGAGAAGTAATATTAAGCATTCGACACAATGTTTCATCACCAGATGAAAAACCTCGAAGTTCGACAAAATACTGCGCTGTGCTTCTTGATGTTTCATCTGGTGATGAAACATTGCGTCTCGTGTTTGATATATAACATACATAACTCGAGATACTCATGCTAAGCATGAACCAGTTCTTGGCTTGGAATAAACTAATTCCTTTTAATAACTATCAATTACTGAAAACTGTCAATCGACATGTTGCTGCTGCTTCTGATGGAGGAGGACTAACTCTTCGTCCCCTCAGAGGAACATGGGCGCCTTCCCCGAGTCGTTTTGGACACATGGAGAACAAAGCCATCTTGTAGCGCTTGCGGTAATTAGCGTTGCTTAGTCCATAAATAAGTGGGTTAGTAAAAATGGTTGTGAATGCGAGGATTGCTGTGAAATGGTGGAGTGTAGAATCTATTTTTGCTTTTCCTGCAATTGCAAAGATTAGAAAAATTTGGTTTGGAGAATAGCATATGAGTAAAATACAAGTCATAATGCCAATCATTCTTGTCATCTTTCCTCGTAGTTTAGTTTTGCTCTCCGCGGACGCCACTGGAGAGTTGTTTGTCTTCACGATCATGTGTACGTACAGTCCAATCATGGAAAGGCACGGAAAGAACATCTTCATGATAATAATGAACACAGAGAGGGATATGCGGAGGATAGAGCCTGATGAAATAAATTTGAATGTGCAGATTTCATTGGACGAAGAACTCGGTTCATAGACCGCATCAAATATACCCGTTCCCGTGAGACCAAATGACCAGATCCAGCAAAAGAAGATGTAGCCAATAACTCTCTTTCCCTTGAAGGCGACGTTATATTTAGCAGGCTTTACGACAGCAACCCACCGCTCTATTGTCAACAGCAATGTGATGTAGACAGAAAAAAAAACGTGTTGAAAGACAAACACTCGGCTCCAAATCGCTCGACAATAGATCTCACCCAGAACTGGACTGGTTGGTCGAGCAATAAGGTCACCAAGACCAAAGCCGGGGCTCGTGATTACTAGGATGGAAGTCAGTATATCTGCTATAGCAAGGCAAAGAATGAAAGCGTTGTACGACTTTTTCAGCAGCTTTTTGTCATGGAAAAACAATAGAATGGTCATCGTGTTTCCAAGGATTCCAAGGATAGCGAGAACGGAGTTGGTAAGCTGGGTTTTGGAGGGTGAGGCTTCCATTGCCTGGGTTTTTCAGTAGAGTTTAGAATTTACTGTGTCGTGGAGCGAACTTTTCTTAGAAGAAATCGTACTTTTGAAGTCCTTGAAGTGATGTTACGCTCTTCAGCAATGAATCAATGACCAGCTGCTGATGATTTTGTTATTCTGACTTTTGCTGAGTGAAGATCCAGCATCTAAAATAATAGGGAAAATAAGCTTTAAATGTTAAAACAGCATTTTTTAATTATCAAATACTTCTCCATTGTTTGATTTATGATTGCGAAATATATTTATCATTTATGCTGCAGATGTCTTTGACTGACGTCTCACCACTAATTGTAACTTGAAGAAACCGTAATAAAAAAAGCTGATATTGTTTTTTGAATGCGTACGTGGCTGAGTTCATACTACGGTAAATATATTTCTAAACAATATTCGGCTTTTAACTGAAACGAAAGTGGGTTAACTAAGTACATCTTCAAAATACTTTTCCTCTGATGTTAAATCGGAAGAAAAGTTTTTTAAAACTTGAAATTAATTCTAGTAATCAGTAAAATTAGTGAAATTAGTTCTAGTTATCAAAATTACTAGAACAAACACAATTTTTTTAATTTGCTGCACACATTAAGAAAACTTTATATTTTGTTTAAACTGTTTGTCAATATCACTCACTTTTAGAAGATTTCAAATTTCACAAATTTTAACTGAGCGAGAAAGATTCAACACGTGAAAGTCGACCACCGCGTTTATTTAAGCAACTGGGAAAGGAAATCCCGAAAAACAAATTCAGACTTGACCAGGATTCACAGGATCGAACTCATGCAACACTCTTACTACTAAGCCAACAAGCCAATTAGAAATTTTCTACTTAATGAGTTCGTTATACAGTGCACCGGAAGACACGAAAGTCAATTTTTGAAATTTAAACTGCGGGGAGATTTAACACGTAAAAGATTATCGCAATCAAGTACTCAACTTACGCTTGGATTCAAACCCATGACCCTTATAGCGGTGCAAAGCTCTAACCAGCTTGTCCATCAAGGCACCTGGAATCTCTCTCAAGCCTGAGGTTTTTGGGGCTTTCACGTAATTTTTTTATAACTGTAAAGTAGGTTACCTGCCCCTCTTTCTTCGAACAATCTTGAATCTCGTGCAGGATAGGTGCAAACTAATGTTTTTAAGGCTCATTATTGCTGGTGAGAGTTGTGGGGGTTTAAGGGATGAACCTAAAGCCGATTAAAGATTGCTTTTTAGTGATAGAGCCATATAAAAAAGAGTTCTACCAAGAAGCCTTAGAATTTCGACCTCCATTGTAGAAAAGAAGATCGATAAAGCATGTAATGCTCCCTTTGTCCATCATCATCATCATGCCGACGCATCCGCGGAAGTAGAGGTTGCAATAATCGCCAGTGCTTCTGGCAAAACCTCTACGGGGCAAATTTTCCGTTTAGTAGCCTTAATCGGGTGCATTCAAGGAAAATAATACTGCTTTGCGGAATTGTGCGGAATCACAGTTTGACACAAATTTTTTATACAACTGCACATAATCATCTCATCTTCTAGCCTCCCCTTCAGACGTTCTTTTGGATCGTCACGCAATCCTGCCCAACGAACGCGTGACGAACCCTTAAGAACGTCTGCGCGGGAGACTACTCAACTTCAGCATTTTTTCCGCAGAACGTCTGACGTTAGTCGGCTTTGGTCGATAAGAGTATAGATTATGGCCATCTTGTCTTAGACCAAGGCTAAACGTTGACCTTTTCATGAAGCGAACCGAACTTAGTGAATTAAGTTCATGAAAATAGTTCGACGTCTGGCTCAGTTAAAGTTCGTCTGAATGAGTTTATATCGTCCAATACGTTCTATCCGTCAAATTTAGAAGGATAGAACGTTTAAAGATCGTCTCCGGGACAAACGTTGATCTTCTCATCCCCCACCATGCGAAGAACTAACCTAATAAATTAAGCATTTGTATGATAATGGATGTTTATCTTTTTTCGGGAGGAAATTTTTTAAAATTGCTTTTTGGTCTGATTCAGTTGTTAGGTTCGACGTGCCATACGTTCGACGTCTGACGCAACAGACGATCTTATCTTAATTTTAGTCACCCAAATTAGAGTTTGGTTCATCTCATGAAAAGTTCCACGTTTGCCCTAGGCCTTACTGTTAATTGATCTGTTTGGCTAGCGCTAAGTTCTACAAGGAGTGTCAGGTTTGGGTGAAAACTGGAAAGCGTTCATAAGCCTCAAAATTATTTTTTATTCCACCTCTACTTTCTTAGCAAATGTTTCTAGCATAGACCCCTTTTACGCTGAAAAAAACCCCGCGGTTTTTCTGATTTCTCTTACTTGTGAGAAACATTGCTTGCTACTTTGTTTGGCTAGAACTCATTGGCATATTGAAGTTTGAGACATGGCATTTTTTATTATTACTTTGTGTGGCATTGTGACGCATTTTGCGGGATAAAATGTAAAATTTGACAGTCTAAAATTTATTTTAGCCAGCTGAAATAAAACAATAAAAAGAGAGGATCAGACATTCATGCGACTTGTAAGCAGCCAATCAAAATCGAGAAGCCATTGCAATGTTAGCACCGTTTTTCTTTGATCGTCTATCAAAAAAATCACACTGGCATTTTCAAAGCTAAAATCATGGCTGAAAACGCAGAAAACAACAAACATCTTGTAAATTTGTAATTGGAATTGGAAAAATATGTACAAAAGTTGGAGAAGCGTCTGATTTAAATAACACTAGTAGTAGCTCCATAGTCGGCGACGAAGTGCATTTAAGTTTTGCGGCTTCAGGTTAAACGCACTCAGTTCAACCAATACGCTCTTTGCATGACTTGATCACGTGATCAACTTACAGTAAACACGAAAACAGTGCAATTTTGTTAGCAAAAGCTGAAAAAGCATATTAGAAGATCGACGTTGAGAATCAATTTCTTTTGACTTTTCAATCTCATGTTATTCAAAGCTCAAGGGCGGCGTGTGCGGCGTTAAAATTAAGACTGTTTTGCAAAAATTACATTTTTTTCATCAAATACCTTATAGAAATCTAAAATTCGTGTCATTAATGTAGAAGGCGAAAGAAAAAGAGCATTTTAAGCAAAATCAGCCATTTTCAGAGGCAACAAATAAATAGGTCAATATTGATGAAAGTAGTAATTAAAACACTCATCTTAGGCCCTGTTAGTAACACTTCACAAAATTCAAGTTATTAAAAGTTCAAATTTGGGAGGAAAAAAAACAGTATCACCCACTAATGTAATAATCGACTACTAATGTAATACTAACCACCAATATAATAAACATCAACCACTAATGTTACTAACCGTTAATTAAAAGTAATAAATATCAACTACAACTGTAATAAAAATGCTAACCACTTAATGTAATAACATTTTAACCTTTAGTGTAATAAAAAACGTAACCTCTAAATGTAAAAGCTTTGCAACCAGTAATGTAATGTAACAAACTCAAAAAGATTGAAAATTGAGTGTGGCCGGATGTGATTGTCTGTTACAAAATTAACAACTAATGCTCCTGAAAATCTGTTTGCACTAAATGTTGCGCTGCCTGAATACCAAATATATAGAGCTGGAATGTACGCTGTACTTAATTGTACTGCGTAAATGTTCGTGATATTTTTAGCCTTCTTGCATTGAAGATGTACTTCACATTATTTTTCCAGTTTGTAGATATAGCCTTTCAGACGAAATATGATCTACATGGATACAACTAGGTTATATCTTATAAGATTGTGTGAACGACTTGATTAAAAACTACTGCAGCGATTACGATCTGTCCAATGCTCGATACAATAAGGAAGTGTTCTGAAATCTCTTTAGCTTTTCATGTCGTTTTTGATTACTTTTGGTTGACTGACACAGCAATTTCACAGTGATTTCAAACTTTGACTTTGGATATTTGAGTCTTCCTATTTTTCTGACGCACTTAATTAAGCTGGCCAGTAATAGCGCATTTATTAGAGTATCTATGACTAGGAGTTAAATCGAAGCTTGGGAGATTGCGTTCGATATGTTTGTTAGGCGTACAGGCGGGTAACAGTTGAGGGGGAAGATTGGATGGTTCTTGCGATAGATAGATATGATTAGTATATACACACTCAGTGATCTTGGTGATTTAAGCAATCTGATTGGTTCGCTATCTCGGACTATTCAACAATATTCACCTCCTAGCGAGTGGATAATGTGTGAGCTCGGTGTTTTTCCCGTTTTTTTTAGAGAACGATCTTTTAAAAGTCGACAAAATCCTAGGGCTGACTTTTTTTAAGGCAAGAAAAGACTTGGAAGGATTCAATACGGCGTTTTTCAATTTACTGTAGCAGGAGTTTTGTGCTCGATGGATTGTTTACAACTCCCGTTTATTCGCGTAGAAGAAGCCGTTTCGTGAACTCAGCGTTTTCTAAGAAGAAAATTTTGGCTCAAAAATCGAAGTTTATTTATGACAAACAAATTTAAAAGGAAATGTTTGCAGAAATTCTACATTTCAAGTAAACAGGAAAAAGAATGATACAGGAAGACGACCTCTTACCTCGAGCAACCGAGCCGCCATTTTTGTCAGCACTTCATGCGAAGAACGACACAACATGCCCTTTTGGCTATAAACTTGGCGAGTCAACAGAAAACAACACAGCTCTACTTTTTTCTCAGGTAAGGAAACAGTTCAAACTTTTAGCGATTCCATTGAAGCCATTACGCTGTTGTTTGCGAAATGAGTAAACTTGTGAATTGCCATGTTTGAAAATTCTGCAAAGATCTATTTTTAAATCAAATCCTACTTTTGAATGGTTTCCTTTCTGATTTTGTTGAGATCACTTCGTGTGTATATACTAAAACAATTATTCTTCTCAATCTCGGTGAATAGTGGCTTTGGGAATATTTACCTTGCCGCTTTCGCGGCTCGGTAAATATTTTGCCACTATTCACCTCGATTTCAAAGAATAATTGTTAATTATGGCATATTTTGAACATAAGGGTTACATACAACGAAACCTCTATTTAAACTGTGTATCATTATAAGAAGATTTTGAAAAGATATTGTATGCGGGTTCGGTGTCAAGTGCTTGTAATCGGAGGAGACAGTGGCCAGAGTGCGTCGGGCGTGTAAATAGAACATTTTAACTTTTGTTTTACTGGCGCGAATTACAGGGCGCAGTTGTTCAAAGGCCGATTAGCGCTTAACCCGGGATTATTTTTCTTTCTTCAAAAACATTTCTTCGGATAATTTTCTCTGTTATTTTTAAGAGCATCCAATCATCAACTTGTTGACAAAATGAATTAAACTGAATTTACTTTTTTAAAAGCTTTTACATGTGAATTCAAATTTCGCACTAACCCTGTAAAAGTCTTCAGTGGAATCATGGATAATAGAAAGACTGGATAGGAAACTGGCTGCCGTGATCGGTTCCAACATAGTGGAAAAATGTGACGTCACATTATCGAGAGCCTTTCAACCTCTTACATTCGATGTTTTCTGATGTTTTGCGCCTCTTTAATTAATCCTCGCATATTGCCCAGATTGCCCATGTTTTGAAGTAAAGGATGAAGAGTACTTGTTCTTGGCGAAGACAGTTAGAGGGTACAAAAGCGGTAGAGGCAAAAGACTGAGTAAATGATAATGAAACTTGTGAGAGCGAAGAATGACTCCAGCGCCCGATAATTTTATGCACCAAACGAGAAGCCTAACTACATAAAAACTGTGCGAAAACTTACATGTATACAGCTACAAAGCACATATAAAAAAGGCACAGCCTAATTTTCTACAAACTACAAGAAAACCGGGAAGAATTTTAATTATTTTTGTCACGGTTTTGACGATTTCCTTTCTGCTTTTATACAAGCTCAGCGAGTGTCGAATTTTACAAGTTAACAACTGACTCTTGACAAAATGATTTTATTAGCGGTAAAACTGTCGAGGCTTGATGTTTCAAGTACCCAGCTCAAACGAGGGTTTAATTTTCCATTCAAATTTATCTACGGACAATCAGTGACAAGAAACCGTAGTTGAGAACTGTATAAAACATGATAACAAACGGGGATAAAAAGCTCAGCAGACGCTTGCGGACCACCCTGGAAACGCTGTTTCTAACTTTCTCAAATCAATTTTCATAGTAAAGCAGCAAGTTCTTTTGTTATTTTCAGGTATAAATGCACCTCCATTACCCAAGGTAATTTTCGGTCAGCTCTTTGAAAAGCGAACTGCAACGCTTTTAAAAATGTTATGTAAAGCGGTTAATTGTTAACCACTAGAATACAGCTGGGAAGCAAACTCATGATTAATAGTAGGCCCTTCACTTCTTTTTCATGAGGAACACTTGTCTTCCACTGATAAGGCTTATAAAGCTTAGAAATATATTTACTCTTTGAAATGCTGACTTCTTTTTAGGATGAAACAATCTTTAGTTTTTGTATTGTAGTCTTAATGATATAGAAATCACCTCTGAAAATCAAACATTAAATGTTTAAAGAAAATAATTAAAAATAAATAAATAAAAAAAAGTAACATCCAGGAGTTTTGTTTAGCCTGAGGTAAGTGGATAAGGGCTTCAAACTTGAAACTTGGACTGTCTGGTCACATTATTATGTTGTTGAAAACAAAATTCATACCCCAAACAAGTGTTTTATTAAATTTGATTTAGAATACATCTTGGTAAGGTTTATCATCTACAGGTACATTATTGCATCTCTAAAAGAACCGAGTACAGTAATAGTGCTAATCAAGTCCACCTTTGGTTTGAAAAACAATGTGATTCAGATTCAGACCGCGGCAGAGAAAAACACTAACCAAATCTAAAACACATTACTCTGTAGCTAATACATGCAGTGACCCTCACACACAATTAATTTGTCCCAGTCAGAAAGGAGTACCTAACACTCTTCAGATGTGATTCCGAATAAAGATCCTATAATGGAACTTGGATTCACCTTCTGATCAGAAATTCCAAATTTTCAAGATTCCGGATATTCCGCCACCTTTCTGGATGAATAAAGCTCATCAGAAATAAATTATATGCCACCTGACAAAAAAAAGTAACTTTTGTTGCTGTTTTATACAGAAAGATTGATTGATTTGTGCCCTCTCAGAAGAGTACTTAACCCTGCTTGACCACAATTTACTGTCTTCATTGACTAAATGTGTTCAGCAAATCCTACAAAAAAGGCAAACACAAGGAAAACTAAAACACTGTTTACAAAATAACAACAACACTTAGGAGCCTAAACGGAGGCCGAAAAATGTCAGTAGGTGTAGTTTATGTCTATGTAGTCTATGTACACAAAAAATATTCGAGTCTCTTCAGTGCCTTCGAATACAAGCTGCGAGGAGCAACGTGAGGCGATTGTATTAACTGGATATGTAATTTAGAAGTTATATTTCAGCATTAAAAGATGAGCGAAATTAACATACTGCTTTACGAACAATTAGCAGGGTTAATCTAGGATATTACTTGAGCGAAGCAGTTCTCAACACAAACAAGTCTGCCGATTGGAACATTGCACACCGTTTGCGTACACTTGTTCGGCGCTAGCTCCGAATGTAGTTAATTTCGGTCATTTTCAATCGAAATGTACGGCTGGAAAATAACCGCACTCAGTTTGTAACTATGCCTATGCCACAATTCCATCCTTAAAACATCTGTCAATCGTAGTTATGAATTGCTGGTTTGCACGTGACGTCACGGCGGCCATGTTGGTGGTCAAGAACAAAAGCATTTCTCTCCTCTGGGAACTAAACTCCATTTTCATGTAAATTATTCGAGAAAAAGTTCTATTGTCACGTGGTTGCAAACCAAGAATAGAAACAAGAAGGAACCTCCTAAATAAAGGCGTCCCAAAATAGTCGACAAGTCTAGTAAATATGGCTCTGTAAGGTCAATTTTTGGGACGATATTTTCTCAAAGACAAGGACAAATAACACAAAACAACAACAAGAAGTTCTTACCTCGAGGGTTCAAGTGTGGCTTTGAAGGGTCGCCATCGCCGTAAGACAACAAACGAAGGGAAAAACGTACACCAAAAATTAAAGTAGCACTAAAAACTCCGAAAAAGAACAACATGCAGGCAAAGAAACCATACATTTCGACTGGTTTGCGCCACATTTTCGCCATCGTTTCGTCACAAATTTCCACTATGATGGAACCAGTCAACGCCATGTTGAAGCACGAACCAGCCAATCGGCGATTAGAAATCAGCCCACGTGACATAAGTTTCCTATCCAGTCTTTCTATTATCCATGGTGGAATGTGTCTGCGGCTCACGTCAATAACTTTTCAGTAATTTGGTCGAGCGTGTTGATTTCAGTGAGTCGAGAGTGGCCCTACTGTGGGCTGGTTTATAAGTTTTTCCTCATAAATAACATAGAGTTAAAGTGTTCGTTTGCCTGGTGCCGAAAATATCACAAGTCATGATCAAATGGGGCCAACGAGCCTCACATCTCGGTAAATTTACTTTGTGGCCCAACGGCCGCCGAGCTACACAACTCGGTAAATTTACTCCAGGGACCGCGGAGGGGGAGGGGCTGGTAGGGCTATAGCCCTACCACTTTTATTGCTGGGATTTATTTTCTAGGGCTCCAGTTGACATGGAAAAAATTCCCGTAGAATTATTGGACTTTGCCCTATGGAAGAGTTGGGTGTTTGTATGTCTGAACGATTACAACCCGATTTGCTTGCAAGGATAATAAGATGTAAGGCCCAAAATGGAAGGAGCGATTTGACTTTTTCTTTGCTTTTCATCTTGGAGAGCACCTTTATTTCCACACCGATAATCTATCTAAGGATTTTCAGGGTACTAAGATGGCTGCTGTCATTGGACAACGCCTGCCAAAACTAACAAAGACGACGCTGACAAAATTTCGCACTGATGAAAGCTTGGACCATTTCTATGCTGATGTTGCCTGCAAGAGTGAAGGCCTGCTTAGCGAACCAACGCTTCTAAGAAAACGACGCACTTTGGTCAGACTGGAGGTTGGTGCTGGTGCACCAAGCTATCCCCAAACTGCCAAAGATCACTTTAGAGGGGTCTATTATGAGGGTATTCATCTTATCGTCGGGCTATATATCACCGCGTTAATCAGGAAAGCTTCAGCTCCTACGCCCAGATGGAGACCCTCTTGGTTAAAGCTCATATTGGTGACGACGAGGCAGAGTTCAGTTTCGTGATGCGTCATACAGCGAAGATGTTGATACAGGGGCGCTACCTGAGCAACTAAGTATTTTGGAAGTTATGTTAAAGGAGGAGAAGATATCATGTTTTAACGAAATCCAGTTGTCGGTGTTAAAGTTTCCAGAACCAGAAAAGAGGCTAATTCAGGAAGTCCAAACTATCTGTAAGCTGCTTGCTGTAAATCCTGCCAGTGCTGCTGGCGAGCGTTCACTCTCATCTGCACGGCGTCTGAAGACGTCGCTTCGATCCAAGATGCGTGACGAAAGGTTTAGCAACTTAGCAGTGTTTCCGGAATGGTCACAAGCGGAGAACAGACAGTGTCTCTATAGCTGACGTCGCACAGGAGTTTGTTTCCCGCAATGAAAACCTCAAGAGAAACTACAGCATTGCGGACAACTTCAAAAAGTAGCAATCTTAGGAAGGTTTATTTAACATATTGGCTATACTGGACACTATAACAGGTGACGACGTTTATGTTATATTTGCTGAGGTTGTAAATAAGATGGCGCGCAAATGCAAGATAAATGGCGAAACACTGAACTTAATGCTTCTTTGTACTGGCCAGATTTTTTAGCCCCACCACTTTAAAATGGTCTCCGCGGTCCCTGTACTCTGTGGCCTGACAACGGCTGCCGAGCGACATAACTCAGTAGATTTACTTTGTGACACAAAGGCCGATTCAAGGTCGAGAAAGCTTGATTTTCCAAACATATGTAACCTTTTCCACCGATTTTCCAAATACATATAACGATTTTTTGCCCGCCAATGTTATCGATTCATTTCTTTTGTTATTTTGGTAAACGAAAGCGATTTCTCCCGCCCGGCGCCTACGCGATTCTCACCTCTTCTGTTCATGTTCCTTTGGATTCTGTGATGAAATAATGTCATAGGATGAGTTAAAGTTCGCTAAAAAATAGTTTTTTTGTAAAAGATCGAGGATCGAATGAAACACTAGGCAAGATTGAATCGCATTTCTAGATATAGCCGACGCGTTCATTTGATTTCGGGTTGAGGAAAACTCTTTTTAAACTGACAAAAGTAGTGTCTAGGTCAGCGCTGTCTCATAGCTGACTGTGTCCCTTTAAAATAAAGAGGGGTGTCTGGAAGTACAATACAAACTATCACGAGATACTCCCAAAAACCAAGTTATTGCCAGTTTCTCACTTTACAAACTAAATGGTCTAAAGTTTCATTTTAGATTTCTAGAGACAGTGTAATATTTCTGTTAATGATTTTGTCCAGCGTAGCATTCAGCTTAAGATTTATATAATCCGCAAGTGCCGAGTGGTTATTTAAATTGCCTTTGTAAATAATGGGTCACCAGACTCCAAGTTTCTATTGTGGCTCCGTCACCCCTATTATTTTAGCCTGCCATGAAGACGTTGTACGGACTTCACCCCTTCCAATGCTCACAACGTTAACACTTAAAACAACTGGAATCTGTTTGGGCTAAATGTTTCGCTTCGCGTAAAATCTTTAAAAAAAAACTAATAGATGATAAAGAGCGTAAATATTCGTGATATTTTTAGCCAGCTTGATTGATACTTTACATTTCATTTTTTTTTTTTTCAAGTCATAGATGACCGTTTAAATGGAAAAAGATCCACATAGATTTAACCATATGGTTTTATATATGTATGTGTTCGTAAACGACTATCAAAAAGACTACTGCTCAGGGACTGATAAAAAAGTTAAAAGTCTTAAAGGTCCGATATTTTGACTGCCAAATACAACAAGGGAGTGTTCTGAAACATCTCTAAGAAACCATATCGTTTTTGCTTGGTTTCATTTTGAATGCTTTGAATTTAGAAGAGTTATTTTTGGTTCATCAACTGTTTTGCACCATTAATAACAGAATGTCTAATAACTTGTAATCTTTCCCTCGAGTGTTACGCTGATGTCCCTTTTGAGACGTCTCCTTTACCAAGTCTTTGTCTACGGATCTCCCTGTGTAGCTGTAACACTACTCAAAGCTATGTACGCTCATCGTTAACATCAGTGATGGCATTTCCCGGCCTACAAACCGAGCTGGATAGCCTGTAGCACTGGTGTCGTGACTGGCAAATGAATTTCTTTAGCTCCAAATGCCACGTTTTCCCAGTATACTCTGACGTAAGCGAAATTTTCTGGTATTTGACTATAAAATAATTAGTTCACGGTTTCGACTGCTTCAGGCACATTGTAACTTCTCTTAAAAAGTTCACAGAGAAAAATTATTCGTGAACTTCAATGGACCGATCGTACTGAGAATAATTATAATCTTATGAGGACTAGGCCATAAAACACTTAGATCTTTTCAGACACATCTGCAGTAAACCTGACTGTCAAGCACTAGCAGACTATTGTACCTTTCGTTTAGGAGATCTCACCTCAGTTTTACATACGAGCTTATTGTTATTTGCGCTAGATCCTCGAGTCAATAGGAAATATTTAAGCTGAAGGTGGAAGCTTTACAGAAGGGTCATTGGAGGGGCAATACTACTGTACCTACCAGGTACAGAGACTCACTAAAACCAAGTTATCACCTGCTTCTTATTTTTAGTGAAATGCCGGAATGATATTACTTTTAATTTTAGGTGAAGTTTAGGCTCCTATAACATCCCTTTTGATATTTCTTTACATCAGAAAAACAAAATCAGCTTTGCGCGCAATAACTCAGCATTAGAGTTGTATCGGGAAGTGCCGCACTAGATTGTTTTATAATAATTAAAATTGCTCACCTAAACAATGGAGTAATCCCCCTAGTTTCTATCCGCTGGGTTATCTCTATAATACAATGCTCCACGCAGACGTTGTTGTTGGTTTGAAACCGTTCCTTTTCCAAACTTGGCTGTTACAAAGTTAACATCTAATGCTCCTGAAAATCTGTTTGCACTAAATGTTGCACTGGCTGAATGCCAAATATATACAGTTGGAATATACGCTGTACTTAATGTACTGCGTAAATGTTCATGATATTTTTAGCCTTCTTGCGTTGAAGATGTACTTCACATTATTTTTCGAGTTTGTAGATATATCCTTTCAGACGAAATATTATCTACATGGATGCAACTAGGTTATATCTTATAAGAGTGTGTGAACGACTTGATTAAAAACTACCGTGGCCCATATAGGACATCAACAATATTTCTTTTTTCGATTGAAATTTTCATCTTAATGTTTGTTACAAAATGTGAGTTGTCAAATAAACAACGGATTTTGTATGATTTTTACCACAATCCCAGTTGTCTAATTTTCGAAATATACAACTCAGATTTCTGGCGCACAAAAATCCGATTTGTCAATGTTTCAAATAAACAACTCGGATTTTTGCGATATAAATCCGAGTTGTTTAATTGGCAATTCAGCAACTCGAATTATTGCGTTATAAATCCGAGTTGTGTATTTTAGAGATTAAACAACTCGGATTTTTGCGGTAAAAATCCGAGTTGTTTAATTGACAAATTAACACTCGGATTTTTGCGTTATAAATCCGAGTTGTGTATTTTGGAGATTAAAGGGATTGATATCCTTCTTGCGTTGAAGATGTACTTCACGTTATTTTTCCAGTTTGTAGATATAGCCTTTCAGACGAAATATGATCTACATGGATGCAACTAGGTTATATCTTATAAGTACGTATGTAAGAGTGTGTGAACGACTTGATTAAAAACTACTGTAGCGATTGATAAAAAAAACGCGATCTGTCCAATGCTCAATACAAAAAGGAAGTGTTCTGAAATCTCTTTAGCTTTTCATGTCGTTTTTGATTTCATTTGGTTGACTGTACAGCGATTTTAAAGTGATTTCAAACTTTGACCTTGGATATTTGAGTCTTCCTATTTTTCCGACGCACTTAATTAAGCTGGCCAGTAATAGCGCATTTGTTAGAGTATCTATGACTAAGAGTAATCGAAGCTTAATAGGAGAGTGCGTTCGATATGTTTGTTAGGCGTACAGGCGGGTAACAGTTGAGGGGGAAGATTGGATGGTTCTTGCGATAGATAAATATGATTATGGCGTATTTTGAACATAAGGGTTACGTACAACGAAACCTCTATTTAAACTGTGTATCATTATAAGAAGATTTTGAAAAGATATTGTATGCGGGTTCGGTGTCAAGTGCTTCGGTTGTAATCGGAGGAGACAGTGGCCAGAGTGCGTCGGGCGTGTAAATAGAACATTTTAACTTTTGTTTTACTGGCGCGATTACAGGGCGCAGTTGTTCAAAGGCCGATTAGCGCTTAACCCGGGATTATTTTTCTTTCTTCAAAAACATTTCTTCAAATAATATTCTCTGTTATTTTTAAGAGCATCCAATCATCAACTTGTTGACAAAATGAATTAAACTGAATTTACTTTTTAAAAGCTCTTACATGTGAATTCAAATTTCGCACTAACCCTGTCAAAGCCTTCAGTGGAATGTGTGTGCGGCTCACGTCAATAACTTTTCCAGTAATTTGGTCGAGCGTGTTGATTTCAGTGACTCGAGGAGAGTGGCGCTACAGTGGGCTGGTTTATAAGTTTTTCCTCATAAATAACGTAGAGTTAAAGTGTTCCTTTGCCTGGTGCCGAAAATATCACAAGTCATGAGTCACTAAGACGATCGAATACTTCGAAATTTGATGAAGATGTTGATCCAAATTCGTCTTTTGAGAATTGTTTTGAAGTTTTTACACACCTTAAAATTTTGTACCCCCGAAATAACCTCAATAGAAAAGAAAATATTACAGGCACAAGAAGTGTAATTTATTGAAATTTCAGTGAATCAATATCACGTTTGTGAGCTCGAAGAAAATTCGAATTGTATCGTTGATGATGTTCAATATGTTTCTGCAGTACAAGAATTCGATCCCTTTACTGTAAAAGTGTCTTTTACTGAAGAGGCACCGCAAGAAATTTCGAACATAGAGCACCTTCAGTACAAGCACGACGCCTCAGATTTATTCGTCTCTACAAGCACAGCCCATAAATTGGAGCATAGTAAGAAACGGCGTGATATTTTCGAACGAAGTGATATTTCTCTTGTTACACCTGAGAACACCAACAATTTTCCTCCAAAGTCAGGTCCATTGCTGCTTATCTTTTTCTATATCAGTATGATCACCATCATGCTAAAATTTGGTCAAGCCCTGTTGACGAGAACAAGCTTGCCATTTTGTCTTTCATATTCTTTTGTCCCCCTAAAGACTCCTGTCGATCTTAGTAACCCTGATCTTAATTTCGTTAAATGGAATTCGCTTGTGGTTTCCACACTCGGATAAACATTGTTTTTTATAAAGATTCGGATGAGTCTTCAACTTAGTTTTGCTCTCTATTTTAAATTTAGTTTCTTTTTTAGATTGAATTTGATGTTTCTTCTTATCAATTTATATACAGAACAAGCGTTCCATTGAAGTCGCTTGGAATAATCAATAGGTCTATTTTCTCTCTACCGGTAATTTTTGTAGTAGTTGCTCACTCTGTGTACGTTTGCGAGAGGCACTAGGCCCTGGTTTACCTCACGACACAATTATAGTGATTAGCACTCCCGGTAGATCAAACAATCAAAAAATTCCACACGGCTTGATAAAATCTTCAATACACATATACGTCCTTTTGTTCTGTTGAATCAGGAGATTCAAATTAAACGAGGGGGTAGTGTTACAGGACTTATCTTCCCGATTTTGAAGACATATGGAAAGTTAATGAAAGTTCGACAAATATCCGATCAATCATGAGGACTTTAAGGTTCTAGAATATTCTAAGTGCTTACCTTTAAGCCCGGGGGTACTTTAGGAATTTCTGGGTGGAGATGTGACGCTGCGACCCTGGAACCCTTAACCTATACCATAGCTAGTGCAGCTAAATTTTGCTACCCTATACTAGAGTAAACTCCCCAGATCCCCCCTATCCTAGAGTAGCTGTTTCCCTAGTCTATAGATAAAATCTTCAACCAACTGGTCAGTTTGCGGAAGAACTTTGTTGTTATAAAGCTTCAACCTGTCAACCTGAAGAGATTTTTGGCTGTCAAAAATCGATATCAACATGGTCAAGTGTACTTGACTACAAAAGGGCTGTTTGATTCTTGGGAGTAGCCCAAATCATCATGTTTATAAATGATTCGCATCATTGAAAATCAAGCAAGAAATGATCAAATACAAATGTTGACTGCAGAAACACAAATGGCACTGCGGGAAATCAGGGGCGTAGCCAGGATTTTTCCAGAGCTACGCACATTTTTTTCAAATCTCCCTCCCCCCTCTCCCCCTCCCCCCCTCCCCCCAAACTCCAAATTTGACTGGCAGAAGCACTCACATAGACGTAATTAGCTCTTCTTTGTCTACTGCGAAGACAGGCCTGGTTGAAAATGACGTGTTCACGTTTTATACCGTCTCGCTTGCTATCTGAGCGCAACTTTAAGTATATCATTTAAAACCAAGAAAATGTGGGTAAAGTAGGGTACCATCCTCATGCCTAAAATCCACTCCACTAGTTTTGTCAACAGCGACACTAGTCAGTCAGTTCACCTGACTTAGTCATGATCTGAGACAAGAATGCTAAACTTTCATTGGACTGAAAATACTAATTAACTTGACAAATTATCACTCCACAGTATGTTTGTAATAATACTTCTCTTTTAAAAACTAATTAACTGAAAGCGAATATTTCTAAACAATGCCAAATTTTGCTATGGTTAATCATTTCCATTACAAGAAGAAGTTAACAAACTGAAAAAGAAAATAACAAACCAACTCACTCTTCTCTATTTCAAGTCCACGTTTCTCAATTCTTTGCCAAACGTTGAGATATTTAGCCTCTTTGAAATGGGCATCTCGCAGACATTTCTTCACCAGTAGTCAGAGCAAAGTGTACGAAAAATGCTTCGCATCAGCTTGCTTTATTTAATTTACAAACCTTACAATCACATAGACCGGACAGTCTTTATCGAGGACTCCTTTGCATGTAAATGTTTGTTTCCGCAGACGGATAAAGTGTTATCTTGTGTACCTTGTTGCTGAGGCCGATATCGCTTGCGTTCAGACAGAAAAAGCAAACTCCCCTTTCTTTCAAGGCTTTGTTAGACCTCAGATTGGCGTTCAAGAGCAAAATATTTGATTTACCACGCTTAATAACAACTTGAAAACCCGTTCGATGCTATCTTTCCCTCCATTTTTATTTACCTTTTGACTCCTGGTTCTACTGCTCATGCTCAGATGGTCAACCAATGAAAACTCGAGTTGAAACGGATTATGCCAGAGGTCCCCGTTGCCCGTTCCGCTGGACAAAGCAACGTGGACTCCGGGAACGAGATTGCCTTTAATTTAAAGCGCTTTATCACCAAAAATTCACGGTAGCAGATAACCGAAAAACAGTACAGTTTTTCTAACATTAAAGTGTTCGCTATTTTAATAATAAATTGATAATTCAAGACCGCGGCTAAATGCAACTAGTAATATAAATCAGTTCATAGAAGATCGACGTTGAGAATCAATTTCTTTTGACTTTTCAATCTCATGTTGTTCAAATCTCAAGGGCGGCATGTGCGGCGTTAAAATTAAGACTGTTTTGCCAAAATTACATTTTTTTATCAAATACCTTATAGAAATTTAAAATTCGTGTCATTAATGTAGACGGCAAAAGAAAAAGAGCATTTTAAGCAAAATCCGCCATTTTCAGAGGCAACAAATAGGTATTAGATGAAAGTAGTAACTAAAACACTCATCTTAGGCCCTGTTAGTAACACTTCACAAAATTCAAGGTATTAAAAGTTCAAATTTGGGAGGAAAAAAACTGTATTACTCACTAACGTCATAATCGACTACCAATGTAATACTTACCACCAATGTAATAAACATCAACAACTTATGTTACTAACCGTTAATTAAAAGTAATAAATATCAACCACCACCGTAATAAAAAAGCTAACCACTTAATTTAATATTTAATAACATTTTTAGTGGAATAAAAAACGTAACCTCTAAATGTAAAAGCTTTGCGACCATAATGTAATGTAACAAACTCAAAAAGATTGAGTGTTTGGATGTGATTGTCTGTTACAAAATTAACATCTAATGCTCCTGAAAATCTGATTGCACTAAATGTTGCGCTGCCTGAATACCAAATATATAGAGCTGGAATGTACGCTGTACTTAATTGTACTGCGTAAATGTTCTATTTAGGATTGTATTAGGATTTATACGATCATATTGCACACGGCAAAAAAAAAATTATACGAACTCTTGCTTTGATGTCGGGCATAGCCGTTTGAATGCAATAAGTCATTTAGGACTTGTTGCATAAGCGTAGAGTTACCTCTTATTTGATTACCAAACGTATAGTGGCACAAAAATACTTCCAAACGTTTACTCTTGTGGGGAAGTTTTAATTCCCAGCTATAAAGTGACGATGTTGGGTGACCGTGTAAATAATAGCCTGCTTAGCAAACGTTTCCAATCGCGTTATTACGCAAAAGTTAAAGCAGGAGCGAAAAAAAAAATGCAAGGGGAAAGGGGAGGGGAGAAGAGGAACGTTTGCCCGCAAACCCCACAATTCTGGAAAACGCCCCTTGATATTTGATATTTGGTTTTTCGGTTTATTTGTAAATTTACAGCTTGTCGAGATAGAGGCCAGTATAACGAACAGATTACTGTAAAATTTACTTTGTTCTCTAATAAAACACGCTCCACTCGAAACTGTAAAAAAAGGTTGAAACTCTGAGCGATTGCTGCGGAATTTCTAGTTTTTTATTGTTAAGTTAAATTTGGAATGTTATGTGGCTTTATCTCATCTGAAGCCTTGTCAAACGTCGCAAAGGAATTTTTTGTCCAGAATACTTTACTCCGCTGGCTATAGGTTTTGCAGAGCGGCTGCTTTCCATAGGCCCGAGCCAGTGTCGAAAAGTTCTGTACAATACATGCCGCCAAATTTCCAATAAACAAAAAGAATCTTTTCATTTTAAAAAGTAAACAAATCACTTGTCCTTGGCGGCTTTAGCTAGTGTCGAGTACCGATGTTCTGATTTACGTTGATGTTATATCCAACAAACAGTCCATTTTTTCCAGTCAGATACGAACTCCGTCATTCCCAATAAATTGGCCTTCACTAATCTCTACTGCTCGATCTTTATATACTTTGAAGGGACTCAGATCTAATAAACCTTCGCACAAACACGATTCAAATAAATATCAGTCGAAAGCATTTGTACTCTGCGACCATAAATCAGATCAGACCAGATTTGCGACGCACGTAAACAAAACATACCTGGCTTAATTGATGTATTGATCGCTATTTAATCAATACTACCAGCAAGGCACCAATCAGAAGCTGCGTTCGTGGGCGAACGCAGTTTTTCAAAATCGTCGGGTTTGCGGGCAAACGTTTCCTTCTCTCCCCTCCCCCCCCCCCGCCATTTTTTTTTTTTTTTTTTTTTGCTCTCGTCCCAACTTTCTCGACGAACTCGAGTGGAAACGCTTGCTACACAGGCTATGTAAACAAGTGCGACTCATTCTAATTCTCTACATAGCAGGACTCTGCCCACAAAGGAGCACCAAACATTTTTTCACACTGAAACTGAATGCATGAGATGGGTACCTTTTCTTTCAAAGGCAGGGCAGAGCCTGCACAGGGACTGCAAGCCCAAGCATTAACAGTCACGGCACGCCATCAGATCTAGATTTACAATCCCGATAACTGATACAAAATAGCCTTATGAATGCGCAATAATTCCACATGTGCCTTACCACGACCTGAATACTGACAAGAAAAACAAAAGAATGACAAAAAGCCTATGCAATTTGAGTCAGCCCATGCTCATTTATGCTACAGATGCATGCGCTTCAGGCTTACCTTCCTGTACAAAATGATGCTTTTTGAAACAATTGCATTCCATTCTGCCAATGAAATTGGACAAAACTAAAGGATATCTTTCCATGATGTTTCAGTTGTTGTTCAAAGAATCTGTGTTTTTGGACATCATAGAACAAGTTGGTACACGTCCCAGAATTAAGAACAGTATTATATTGAATTGGTCACTGTAAAAGCTATATCACTGTGGAGAGTCTTATATTAAGGTTAATGAACGTTTATATTACAATTCAAAGGCAACAGTGTAGCTCTTCTCTTTGAGTTTTTTACATCATGATCAACGGAAAGTTATTGCGTACATTGGTGGTTAAGTTTTTTGTTACAATAGTGGTTGATATTTATTACATTAATGGTTAGTATTACATTAGTAGTTTATATTTATTGGCCGATTATTACATCAGTGGGTGTTACAACAACAAGTTTAGGTATTTCCTACATGAAACATCAAGCATTCTCACTAAGCAGGAAGAAAATGGGAAAACACTTAGAAATAACAATTCAGTCCCTAAAAAACTGTTACTACATAACTCTTTATAACTCTGCTTAATAACAAAGAGTAGGCCATTTATTGCATTAGAGGCAGCTTTTGCATCTTAATTCAATGAAATTGAGGTTGAGGTTATTGTGTAAGAAAGCTATCTCCGATTTTTCATTTATTCGCTGTTTTCGTGAAGGAAGCATTTAAAATAACTCTGAAAAAAAAATTAAAAAGCTCACGCATTGAGTTTTACCCTGATGCATATGCATATATATGCTTTCCTGTTTACCTGTCTCCAGCAGTGTGGAGAATGTATTTTTTGAAGGGAAGTTTGAGAAAAGAAAGAGACATAAAAGCTTTCCAAAAATATTCAGGAACTAGCAAATTCGTTTTCATAAGGTCCAAACTTCTGTTAAAGCATACATTACAGCCTTCATGCACTATAGAAATTAGCGGATATCTGGACAGTTAAATTGGACTAAGAGCAACTCAGTCGTAATTTCATTTCATTTTTCAGCTTGTTGGACAAAATTCATCGGTTGATGACGAAAATGAATACATCACATGACTACTGCAGTAGCAAAAAGATTAACACAATATTGAGTAGACTGGTATGGTGAACATACCATGCAAATTATCAAAATGTCTCATTGTTCAGTTCCTTCTTAATGCAAGAAAACAAACAATCAAGCAAAGTTTATTTATGTCGCTTTTAAGGTTATATTTACATATTAATGTAATTCCTACTCATGTCTCTTGAAATTGCACGTGAGCGTGGCCAGGAGGTTAGGGGGCTGTGTGTGGTCTTGCAATCCGCAGGCCCCGGTTTCTCGCCCTCACCGCTTGCTGGATTGGTCACGGTAATACCGAGTTTAAATCCTCGATCAAGCTTGTAAAATAGCGCTAGCGAACTTGTTTGCCTTCGGCCAGTTGGGATTCTTCACCTTGTTTCGTTTATTGATTTATTTGTTTCTGTTAATTTCTCGGCCCCAATTGCCTTTGCGTTATTTAATAGTGCCAGGGATAAATAATGAAATTTTATTTATAATGATTTTATTATATATTTTCTAGGTTCGGCGCAAGAATGACTAACAGTATTCCCAAAAGTATTCGAGTCCTTATACCTAAACGCAAATTTAAGGTGACCCGAACTTATTCATATGCATGTTGGTTGCATTTTTTCATCCTCTATTTCAACAGGAAGGAATGAAATGATTTCTATTATTTTTGGCATCCTTAATAACGAATAGCAAACCTTTAAGTTTAAGAAACAAAATAAATAAATATAATTTATTTTCTTTTGTAGGTGTGAAAATGTTTGAGAATGTTTGAAGCGTGCTAACAAACTACCTCCCAGTTGAAAGGTTGTTCTTACCCAAGGCTTTGTTGAAAGGAACTAAGTAATAAGAATTCTATACGTTGAATACACTTTTACAGTAACCGCTACAAGAAGAAAAACTGCACGCAGGGTGAGATTATATTATAGACTTTCTACTTTTCAAACTTACTTCGTTCGTATTTACCTCTTTCTTTTGGAAGCAAAGCGTGCTATAGCAGCTAGGGAAATCTTCTTACCGGATTTTAGAACCGTAGATTTCACGTTTTGAGGAGACTAGCCATCAATTCCGTTACTTCTGACCATCCATTTTTCAGCTGTAATGAAGGGCCCAGCTTGTGCTTGATAATATAATTATTCAATACATTCTATCTCATTTGCATGGGCAGTTTTCCACTTGGGGACATTTCTATATTTTTCTTCTCATTATTCCCAACAAGCAAACTTCCCGTGCAAATGTTATGGCAATTCCAAACAATTTGAATTAATTACCAAGCATAAGGGTTTCAAACTTAGCTGAAAAATGGATGGTTAAAAGTGCTAGTGCTGAAATTGGCTGCATTACTCCTCCTCAAAACGGGAACCTGCGACGCCAAAAACTCTTGAGAGTTTTCCGTAGCTGCCATATTTTGCTTTCTTAAGATTATTTTGGAAAAGAAAGGGACAAATACGCATTAAGTTTGATAAATAGACTTCCTTAAATTTAACTCCTTGTGCAGCATTAAGTTTCTCTTCCTGTAGCTCTACCTGTGCTAGCCGTAGGTTTCTGATTACTCAGTTTAGCTAAATAAAAAAGGGTTCTATATGTTTAAACCAGCCTCCCACTTTACACACTTTCTGCAGGGTGAAATTAGACCTCTTTTTCGATCTACATAGTCAATTAAGTCCATTCACATTTATTAGTGGCTTCTGAAGGGCCAAGCCAACCCTCATATTTTAATTCACAGAGATTTACAGGATCCAATCAATGCTCATTTTCGATTAAAGGAGCATTTACAAGCTTTAACATGTTCTACAGGCCAGATTCAAACCACTACCCTTTTACACTTAACGAGGCTTTACAAGGCCATATTATATTTAGTTTCAGTCCATATTTCTCGATTTACGGGCTGTTTACAATGTCGAGGTAATCTCTTTTTACTTTAAGTTATTTACAGCTTTGACATGCAATACTTATACGCTATTCGGCCGACAGGATGTTGGCCTCGATGTCTGCACGTTTTTTACACGTTATTTGTACTATCTACAAAACTTTCACAGTACTTCCTAACAGATTAGCCAGCTAATCTTTCGTTTCATTTGTTCAGTAATTATGGTTGATTCATGTGATACTTACATGTTATAATCGAAATTCAGTTATACTGATCTGCACGTGGCTTGTACACAACCATCTAGTAAAATAGCTGGCCAGCTGATAAATTACAGTCTGCAGTTTTATTTTGAGATGAACGATTAAAGAATCTTTTCCAAAGGAAAATTCTCCTTGCACGTCAATAAATAAAAACACTGAGAAACGTAAGAAAAAAATATAACAAGAAGATCGAAAAATGCGGTTTCGTCTGTTGGATGGAGTTCAGCTGACTCGATCGATTAGTAAACTTAACAGGTTTGGTTTTTGTTCTCTCTAAAGACGTACCATTTTTGCCTTAATGTACAATTTCCAAAAATTAAATTAGTCCGGAGAATTGAGAATTGAGGCGAAGTTGAAAGTGTTAGTCCTGATCATGATCCCTCGGACTATTATGAATCCCAAAGAGAAAAAAATTATAACTCTGAGATATTGCTACCCCAGCAATGTTAATTTATAATAACGAGAGAGAGAGCGGGATTTTACTTATTACATAAACACCAATGTGAAAGTCCAAACCATTTCACTTTAATGTATTTTTAATTTTGCTGCGATTAATTTTTTTTGTCTGCGAAAGGCACGAGAGACAATTTCACGTGAGACAATTTCATGTTTTCGCGCGGAAGCTCACCTGGTATTTCATTGGTGGTTATAAAATAAATCGTAATTAGCTTCGACTGTCAGTTATATTTTATCCTTCCGTGGCAGGTCCAACTCTTCTCGGTTGGGGACAAAACGACAACAAAGCCTTTTTGTAACGCCGACCATAATTAGGATTGCTTAGTCCATAAATAAATGGATTAACACAAATGGTGATGAAGTTGAGAATTGCTGTGAAATGGTGGAGTGTAGAGTCTATTTTCGCTTTACCCGCAGTTGCAAAGATAAAGAAGATTTGGTTTGGCGAATAACATATGAGCAAAATACAGGTCATAATGCCGATCATTCTTGTCATCTTCCCTCGTAGCTTGGCCTTGCTCTCCGCGGAAGCAACTGGGGAGTTGTTTGTCTTCACAATCATATGTATGTACAGTCCAATCATGGAAAGGCATGGAAAGAACAACTTCATGATAATAAGGAACACAGACAGAGACGTGCGGAAGATAGAGCCTGATGAAATAAAGTTTAATTTGCAGATGTCATTGGATGATGAACTTGGATCATAGTCTACATCAAACAAGACGACTATTCCATCGAGGACGAATGACCAGATCAAACAGAACAAGACGTAACCCATGAGTCTCTTTCCCTTGAAGAATAAGTTATATTTAGAAGGTTTTACAACAGCAACCCATCGCTCTACTGTTAACAGCAATGTAATGTAAATGGAGAAAAACACCAGCTGAAAGAGAAACATTCGGCTCCAGATCACTTTGCAGAAGATCTCTCCAAGAACTGGATTGGTTGGACGAGGAATAAGGTCACCAAGAGCGAAGCCCGGACTCGTGATCAAGAGAATGGCAGACAGCACATCTGCGATGGCAAGGCAAAGAATGAAAGCGTTGTAGGACTTTTTCAGCAGCTTTTTGTCACCAACAAACACTAGAATGGTCAACGTGTTTCCAAGGATTGCTAAAATAGAGATAACACAAATAGCAATCTGGGTTTCGGTAAGTCTGACTTCCATTGCCTGCTTTCTAGGGGTATAGAATATACACTGTGTCTTGGGAACTCTTCACATAACAAATCCTACTCTTTGAGTCTTTTCAGTGATGTTAGGTTTTTGAGTCAGTCATGAAGGAGCAGTTGTAAGTTTTGCTGATGTTGTTGATCCAGCACCATAACGAAACCAATACCTGAAGTAACGGATAATAATTCAAATTGTAAACGTTACGCAGATATCGTACCCGTCGATAAAACATCATATGTATAAACATAGGAATCACTGATACACGTGTAAAATTCTTCAAACATACTTTATACAAGAATGTTTGTCGCAGGTAGAGAAAAAAAACTACGAATAAATGAACAGACTCAAACGCACAGATAAATTCCTCAATAGAGCAAGTAGTATACTATGTTGAAAGATAAGCCCTGTTGGTGCCTTCCCTTGCCTTCCCTTAATTAATACGCATAATGGTCGAGTCTATGACGTCATCCATTGTTTTATCCTAGAGAAAAAAATGCGTTCCTCCATATTAATTAAGTGCCTGGTCACTGTCTTTTTGCATATTAATTATGTGCCTTCCTCCATATATAATGAAGTGGATAGGTTTATAGCCTGTGAACAGGCCTTTGGTCGAGCGAGGTGGGGAGAGGGAAAAGCGAAAAAGGCCTGTAGACAAACATTTGGGATCGCCGTTCCACGGTACCCGCTGTACATCAGATCCTGATGCAAGCTCCTGTTGGCAAGAACACTGACTGTTGACAGGCCTTATTGACATCGGCTTTTTGGTGGGCACGTAGCACGCGATTTGATCACAGAGTGGCAATAACAAAACAGTTCAAAGACTATTACCACGGGGAGGAACTACGCGCTCCGGTCAAAAGACTCAAACTGTCTTTAAAAAAAACACTAAGCTGGAGTTTATAGTTACCGAAGCACAATGCAATTCTCCATAGCTGATATATGTATCTTCGGTTTAAGCTACACTTCAATCTTATAATTTTGGATCTGTAAATAACTATCCGTGATAATTTTCAAACAGTCTGCAAAGAAAACTAACGAGCTGGGCCCGGCGTCAGGATACAACATTGCAGAAAAACATTACATTCACGGACTACAGAAAATCGCTCGAAATTGATTGACCGATAGCGATCTTACTGACAGATGATCGGCAGGATAATTACAAGAGGGCGGAATTAGAGGCCTCAAATGTTTGTCTACAGGCTCTCTCCCACCTTTCCCTTCCCTTTCCTCGCTATTTTTCCCCAAACAGAGAGCCTGTTCACAGGCTAATAGGTTTACTAATGAGCGTCGCTCTACTTCAATAGAAACAATAGGCTTGCCTAGATTTGCCCGGACTCTTTAACCCAGATTGGTTCATGTAGAATCTATTCTGTCTTCCAAATAAAAGCGAGTAGATTTCGAAAGCGCTATCTTTCTTGCAATCGCTTTGCTAAGGAAAAAGTCTTACGATCACCAATATTCTTTAAAACATTGCTCCAAACATGCAAGTCGAATCGAGCGCTTCACTCTTTTGACGATTGACGAAGTGGAAAAAGTCCAAAGTCAACGGGTAGCTAGCCTTATCGGCCATGTGTGCCAACTGACTTATGCGGCTACGGTTGACAAACTCATTCAAGAAGAAAAGCTGAATCACTGCCACTGTTGTGCTATTCAACACCCAAGTCAAAACGAACATTCTTGCCTCATGATGGATAGTGATGACGCATGGATGTATTACCATGATGAAGTGGTGGAACAAATTGACCTTAAGGTTATCTTAAAAACGGCTGAAAGTGTGTGCAGTGCTCTTGGTTTCAAACTTGGCAAAACGTGGGAAGCGTACGTGACCGAATTACCAAAGTTGCCTTGGACTAGCATCTATCTCACTTCCTTGGAACTCGAAGATTATGGTACAGACAACGGAAAAGGCGCAGAATTGTTCACGAAGTTTATAAAAACACTGAATGTTCAACTAAATTAAAATTATTTCACTGTTATCTTATAGCATTGGCACAAGGAGGAAATAATTCCACTTCTCTTCTGTACACTTTATGATACTTCCAGGTACTTAATCCACGTCTTTTTCGCCAGCTTGAGGAGGAAATTAAAACTAACAAAACTACTGATACCCATTGCAAGTTACTAACCTTGAACAAAGCGTGATTATAACATTGCTTGCGGGAGCAACTTTTAAAACAATAAACCAACAAGTCAAGCTTTAACAGTGTTTTATTAAACACCTGCAACCAAACCCAAAAATTGAGCTCAGATGACTCTGACTGCTGTCAAGAATAAATATGCACGGATATATATATATGTCTTTTTTAATTGGTGGACAAAATTGCCGAGCCGTTGAGGCCACAAACCTTTTAAGTTAATTGAAAGTTAATACAAGTTTTTCCTTTATTGCTAATATTATTGCGCCAAACTTGCCATGGCTCTGTTTACAAATGATCATGGAGATTGCCAAGTCTTCATTGTTTTGTAGGCAAGTCGGTTGCTACAAACGGACAGTGAAGTCCTGCCGAGTGATTCCAAATTGACATAAAACTCGACGCACGAAAGATGGCGGTTTCCATTGTTATTTACACGTTATCAGTAAATTATTGAATAATTAAAATTTTGCTCAGCTACTTCCCTAACAGCTGTAGTAACAAATAAGATGATCTTTGTTAGTTAGGTGAGATCTTTTTCCTCACAGGTATGCGAAATACTTACTTGTTCACATTAGGAAACCTAAATGCCTTTGTTAGAAGCAAGATATTTTCTTCTACTTGACATGCAGTAATAAAGCGAAGAAATTAAAGATCCTCTTGTGCAATTTGTTGTGTTTTCAAACTTTTGACATATTTGCATTAATATAACACAATGTGCGACATCAGCTAGAGCAAAGTGTCATCTTTAATTAATGTATTCCTGATCACAAAATGCAGAGGCGAAAATTAGCCCTGGAAAATTTTCAGCCTAAAAAGAATAACGCATTATGAAATTTCTTAAGAATATAAACCCTTTTTCGGACTCCGGTGAACGGCAATGTATTCAGCACCAAGAGAACACACACCTTCTAATGTAATGGTTATCGTTTAGCCAAACTCTTTTTCATATCGTTGCTTAGATTATCAGGCATCATGGAATAATTTAATGGGACGGGTAAACTTATCGCTCATAACACTGAAAGACAATGTTTCTTCACAGGCGGCCCAGACGTAGTATGTGTAAAATGAATATATTAATATTCACATGGACAAAACAGGATGAGTCGTCGAAACTCCCATGCCAACTAAAACAGTCCAAAAGTCAAAATATAACAAAGCAAAGCTAAGATACCTTTAACTGAACGTATCCTTGTCTTTCCTGGCCGGTTAAAGTTGCGTTTTGTTGAGTTTTGCAATTGTAGGTACTATCCACTAAAGAAAAATTAAAGGCTGGCTACAAAACAAACGGACCATCTCCACGCGCCTTCACGCGAAGCGCTATAAATTTGAGAATAATCGACGAATCCGCTCCAAATTGCCATCGGCTAATCTGCAGGTAACGTGTGCTCTTGCTTCTGGCTCGCTGGCTCCTCAAAACCCATCGCAACTGCACAATAATCGCTCACTCATCAACAAGCACTGTTAACCTTTACGCTTCGATATGACTGCAAACTACCAGGTTTATTACGCGACGTGAATATTCAAGCTTAGTGACCCCGTCCGCGCGACAATACAGCACTTGCTATGGGAGGGATGGTACTATTGCTTCTAGGTCAATCAATCGGGAAAATAATATTGAAGCCCTTCTTCTGAAGTTTAACTTTTCACATTTCACTCCCTGGGTTAGGCTATTTTTACCCTGGGTACCAGAGGTTTTTTCTCGCGTTTGACGAGGAGCTTAGTCGGCCGTCGACACGCCTTCGGCCGAAGGCCGATGAGACGAGCGGCGAAGCCACGAGAAAAAACGTCTGGCGCAGAACGCCTTTATTTACCGTGCTAGATGGACCTTGACTTTGTCTCTAATCTGTCAATCAAACCGGCGGTCGCAAGACTGTTTACGCTAATTCAAAAGTACAGTGAAACCTGTATTAGGCGGACACCGTGTTAAGCGGACACCCTCTGTTAAGCGGACACTAGCCGAAGTCCCCAAATTTATTTCCCTTATTTACTTGAAATGAAACCTTTATTAAGCGGACACCTCTATTAAGCGGACACGGACACCTAAAAAGTACCTGAAATGGTCATTTCTATTGTTGCCAACCTGTATTAAACGGACACTTGTAATTGAATTCCACCACCCAACACGCTAGAAACCGGAAATGAGAAAGATTGCCTCGAATTGCCACCCACAAATTTTTCGATTTCGCATTAAGAAACATGACTTGGCGAGCTTATTTGATTAGTTCCACAGTACAGTATTGTTTTCTATTTCGTTTTGTTTGTATAGAGCTTGTTTCACTCATCTCATTTCTTCAAATTTGAGTTGCAATCTATGTTTATGGTGCTATGATCAATAGGTTCACTTTAAAATGCAAACGTACATCGTCACAGTCTCTGGTAGCCTGCGAACCGCAGACGCATTTCCGGTCGTCGCTTCTCTCGTTCGCAGGCTAAGTCTCTGGGAGTATTCTAAACGTTTCCATTGTTCATTTGAATGGCATTTGACACCTCATATGACGTTATCTATCGAAACCTGTATCAGGCGGACACCCTGTATTAAGCGGACACTACAGCATTCCCCGAGGGTGTCCGCTTAATACAGGTTTCACTGTAATCACCAAGGGAGGAAAGACGCGCTCCAGCAAAAGGAGTCACATTATCTTGAGAAAAACAAACTGGAGTTTGAAAATCATTGTTTAAAGAGCAATCTTGTCACAGTGCAGTTCTCCATATTTATGTAGCTTCAGTTTAAGCTGCAATCCATTCTTCGAAATTTGAATCTGTAAATCACTAAGGCGAAAAAGCCACTTGAACCAGTTGGGCCTAGCGTGACCAAACATTGAAGGAAGCGTTCACATTTAGGGACAAATAGAAAATAGCTTATATTTATTCAGATCCAGGAGGCACTTTGGAGAAAATCACACAACCTAAAAGTTTATTTAGCCGCAATAAAGAAGTTTACTTTTCAAGAGGTCAAAGAAAATGCTATCGACTCGCATCAGAGGGCAAATCATGCAGACCAGAAATAAACCGCAGAAAATCAATATGCGTGTCACGACCTCTCAGTATGAAACAAGCGGCAAAAATAATGCACATTTGCTCAGTCGTAATCTACCCGCTGGAGAAAAAATTCATTGGAACAAGCAGTAGCTTGGCACGAGGTAAAAGTAGTGTGTTGCTTACTGACTCCCTTGTGACACACTGCATCTGCCAGGTAGTGACTAGAACAAGACAGCCAATATTTCTTTCCTTTGATTTTAATTTACAATGCCCTCTCTTAGTTCCGCACTTATCATCCACCACACCATCGAATGCTCCAGTGACTTCGGCTATTGCCTTATCTAAATCTTCCGTTCGTATAGGCACCTGATATTTCAGTTCTCTTCCAAAAGCGAAAACGTACGTGATGTGTGCTTGGATTCTTTGGATTTGATCTTTGTCATCTTCAAAACACCCGCGTCCCGATCACGCGCCTATTGTGATTGTAATCCAATCAGAGCATTTGAAACACGAACCTAGCTATGCAAGCGGCTGGACTAACAATGTGACAGCAGCTGCGAACGTTAGAAGAATTCGAACTTGAAAACCAGGGCCGCCCTGCTGAAAATTTACGGACGGTCGCGCGATCGCCTTTTGTTTTCTGGTCAAAACTAACGCAGCGGACGCTCGCTCAGTGTCGATTGACCTGGAAGCAATAGCACCATCCCTCCCATAACAAGTGCTGCATTGTCGCGCGGACGCGGTCGCTAAGCTTGAATATTCAAGTCGCGTATTAAACCTGGTAGTTTGCGGTCATATCGAAGAGTAAAGGTCAACAGTGTTTGTTGATGAGCGAGCGATTGTTGTGCAGTTGCGATGGGTTTTGAGGAGCCAGCAAGCAAGAAGCAGGAGCACACGTTACTTGCAGATTAGCCGATGGCAATTTGGAGCGGATTCGTCGATTATTCTCAAATTTATAGCGCTTCGCGTGAAGGCGCGTGGAGATGGTCCGTTTGTTTTGTAGCCAGCCTTTAATTCTTCTTTAGTGGATAGTACCTACAATTGCAAAACTCAACAAAATGCAACTTTAACCGGCCAGGAAAGACAAGGATACGTTCAGTTAAAGGTATCTCAGCTTTATTTTGTTATATTTGACTTTTGGACTATTTTAGTTCATTGGAGTTTCCACGACTCATCGCATTAATTTGTCGATGTGAATATTAACATATTCATTCAGTGACACATACTACGTCTGGGCCGTCTGTGGTTTCTTCACTGACATAGCCTAACATAAATGAATTTACACTTCAAAGTCCAAGGTAGCGCGTGAAAACCATCTTTGCAGTTTTTACAGCATACTATAGCTTCCCAAAAAATACCAAAGATTAATATATTACACGTTGCGGTATCTCAACGTTAATTAGGGAAAATGTTACTGATTGACATCATGATTTCTTTTCAGTAACACTTAAAACCAAAATAATGATCAAACTGTTTTCTTTTTTACTAATCCTCTCATAAGTTTTATCCCTACTAATAATCCAGGCACTTTAGCTGTCACAAAAAAATGTTAAAAAAGCTAAAACATAAAACATATTCTAATAGACGTATTGTTTCGGAAACGAGAACATAAAGGAAGCTTTTTCTTTTATACATTACCTCGGTTTAGTGGATAAAAAAAAAACAATTGAAGCGGCCGTTTAAGCTCTTATCAGGCTACTGTAATTAATTTGTTAAACAACAAAAGCAGAAACTATCGCACAAAAAAAAAATTAAAATAGAGAGTGGAAATTAATTTTTTTTCTTGAAAGTTTTTCTTTTTTTATAAATTCAAATGAGTGCAATAAAAGTGTGAACTCAAGATATCATGTAAAAGACGTAGTACTGAAAAGAAAAAAAATTATCTAAACTCGGAGCCACCTGCGAAAACGGTTTAATTGATAAAGCTAGTAGAAAATTTGTAAATTTTTGAATTTGTAAATTTTATTTCTCAAACCTTAAGGTGACTGGACCCAGTTTTTTTGGGGGGGGTACCATCCTACTTTGAAGCTCTCTGGTATCCCCACCTTTACTTTTATCGTAAGTCTAACACATAGAATGGATAATTTTGCGATCGGAGTAAATGTCACGTGGTTATAATGCCACGCCCCTTTGAGGTCTGAGTCGAAAATCTGCTGTTGCCGGCATTTTTTTAGTGCGCGTTAGTGCCTTGCGCTGAACAAAGTTTCACCAAAATCGCAAAAATCGATAATTTAGTATGAGAAAATAGAAGGGATTCCCGTAACGAGTTGGTTTAATTATTGGCTTGCATTAAACCTATGAAAAATGATATTTTTTTAATAGTAAGTAGATTTAGTGTGTAGCACTTCTTGATTTTTTTGCAAAGGTACAAGAAGCACGAGAATTGATTGAAGATTGTGAGTTCAACCTCTATGTATCACGCGATGGCCTGTCTCACTGTACCAAAATTATCATATCTCGGTGAGCATTCGGAAGTCAGCCAAGCGCGGTCATTGCACACGTGCTGAACAAGAATGCTGTATCATGACAGACTAGAAACAACAGACAACTCCCAAAGCACAAACTCAGCCAAAACGCTAAAAATCTTCAATTTTTACTCAAGTTTGGGCTTATAGAATATAATGTCACAGTTTTTCAATGACCATGAAATTCAGAGTCCGGGTAGTTAGTTAATCACTTGTGGCCCTGAAAAATTTGAAGGAAAAAAAACTACGAATTTTTAAGAAAATGCTTTTTTCGTGAGAAGGACTCTTAAACGCTGACAAACGTCAACAAATAGCGAAAACTATAATTTCTATATGTTTGCTTTGCTCGAAATCGCGCGCATTTACAAGGCCCTAAAGCATTTTGCTGACTTGCAAGGACCTATCTGTTATAACGATGCCCAAAATAAAGGGATGAATCTCATAGTTTATTAGATATAATCCAGTAAAGTTTGTTTATCATTTTCGCATAAATTATGACCTAAACTTGGAAACCGCTGAATTTCTCGAATTGGGTCTTTGCGATTTTGGTGAAACTCTGTTCAGGGCAAGGCACTAATGCGCACTATGTGTAGCCGAGAGATTTTCAAGAAAAAATGCCGGCAACAGCAGATTTTCGACTCAGACCTCAAAGGGGCGTGGCGTAATAACCACGTGACATTTACTCCGATCGCAAAAAATTTTATGTTATATTGTAGATTGATCTATATGTTATCCATTCTATGTGTTAGACTTACGATAAAAGTAAAGGTGGGGATACCCAGGATGGTGCCCCCCCCCAAAAAAAACTGGGTCGAGTCACCTTAACTGAGAGCTTTTGCTCACCAAGAAAAAATACTTTAGACCAAGTCGCCGCACGATGAAGCAAACCTTGGATTAAAGGCTCGCTATGAGTTTACCAAAGAGAGTCATACGATGGATATGATAAGACCCATTCACAGTGATATATTCTTTCAAGACCGGTTGATGCTTAATGGAGTTAATTTAAGAATCAAACTGAACCGAGCCAAGAAGGTGTTTTGTCTTGTGTCCTCAGCAGCCGCAGCTAATTTCAAAGTGGTTATCACAGAAGCCATCTTGTTTGTACGCAAATTCAAGGTTGCCTCCTCTATCATTCTAGGCCATGCAGCTGGGCTAAAACACTCCTGCGCCAAGTACGCCACTCGCAGAATGGACTGTAAAGTACTCTCTATTCCAAGAGGATTTAGCAGCTTTAACCCTGAGAACATCTTTTTGGGTCAAATTCCCAAACGCATAGTATTGGGATTAGTGGACACAGAGGCTTACAATGGGAGTTATCGTACCAACCCCTTCTACTTCAAACACCACAACTTAACTCAACTGGGTGTGTACGTGGACGGAGAACAAATTCCCCGAAAACCGTTGTTCCTGAATTTTGACGCCGCTGGTGGTGAAAATGTGCTGTCAAAGTCTTTTCTCTGGTATTGGAAGGCTTTTAATGTTAAATACCCCCTGCTCAGAATACTATTCAGTCCGTAGCTTTAATAAAATGCTCGTAAATTCAGACGCAAAATCTTTTTCAATTCTTCACTGTAATATTAGAAGTTTATCTAAAAACCTAAATCTATTAGAAGAACTATTATGCTCCCTTGACTCCAAGCTGGATATACTTGGAATTACAGAAACTAAATTAGGTAAGAAGTCTATTTCTAATTTCTTTTCTAATTTCTTTTCTCGCCAACAAACGCAGGTGGAGCTGCTTTATATATAGCTGATAATCTTAAAGCTGTACCTAGGACTGACATTAAATTTGACGTAGCGCTAGTTGAATCCTGCTGGGCAGAAATTGATGCTGGTGAAGGTAAAAAGAAAATCATAATAGGTTGTATCTACAAGCATCCCACTTGTAATTTAGAACAGTTTCGCAACCAGCTAAATGATATAATCAAAACAATTAATCCCAATAGTCAGACACGCAATTTACATCTTTAGAGATATGAATATAAACTTCCTGAAATTCAATGAACATGCTCAAACTGAAGAGTTTTTAGATATGCTTTATGCCAATAACATCTTGCTGATCATTACTAAACCTACGAGGTTTACCGATCACACAGCAACACTCATTGACCATATATATATATATACAAATTCTTTACAAAATTTTACACCAGGAATCCTAACAGTTGATATAACAGATCACCTTCCGATTTTCTGCTTAGTCAGAACCCAGCCTACACGGAATAATAGTAACAAAAAATATTTTCGAGACTACTCTAAATTTAATAAAGATTTATACTTAGATGATATAAAATTGATTGATTGGCGCGAAATCCTCAACCCAGAAAAGAATCTAAATGAAAAGGTACAGGAGGCAATACATTGAATAAAATTGTGGACAAACATGCGCCTACCAGGCTGGCTAGCCAAAGCAAGCAAAGGCAACTTAATAAGCCATGGCTCACTAAGGGTATCCTAAAATCGGTAAAAAGGAAACAGAAAATGTACCATACGCATTTCTTAAGCAAGGACTTACAAAAAATCGGGGAATATAAACATTATGCAGCTATTCTTTCACATCTTTAGAATAAAAGTAAGACAGAATACTATAACATGCAATTTGCAAAGTACAAAGACAACCTTAAGCAAACTTGGAAACTTATTGGTACTCTTGTTAAAAGGAAAACCAAAGGGCAAACTTTCCCCACGAGAATCACTCACAACAACAGGACTTTTACACAAGAAAAGGACATTGCCGAATTATTCAGTAACTTCTTTGTAAACATTGGGCCAACTTTAGCAAGGAAAATCAAAACTGATCATACAGACCCTTTGCAATATATAGAATCCACGCCATCAAACAGTTTTTACCTTGCTCCAGTAACCCAAACACAAGTATTTACATTATTTGCTAGGCTAAAAGAAAACAGAGCATCCCTTATTGTTCCTAACAAGCTTATTAAACTTGCAACTGAACACCTCTCTGCACCCTTTACTGAAATATATAATGAATCAATATTATCAGGGGAGTTTCCTGAAATCTTTAAGATATCAAAAGTAACCCCAATATTTAAAAGTGGTAGTCTATCCGAGTTAGGAAATTACAGGCCAATAGCAGTTATTTCTCCCTTTAGTAAAGTACTGGAAAGACTAGTATATGACCAACTTGTGTCCTATCTGGAAAAAGAATGTCTACTATTTAACTTCCAATTTGGCTTTCGAAAGGGATATTCCACTGAATATGCCATTCTAGAAGCTGTGGAAAAATTAAAGTCAGCAGTTGATGATAGTGTGGGATCCGAGGGCTCCCCCATGCATGGTTCTCAAGCTATATAACTAATCGTAAGCAATATGCCAAAGTTGGTAACACAGAATCTAGTCTGAAAACCATCACATGTGGTGTACCCAAAGGCTCCACACTAGGTCCACTGTTGTTTCTATTGTATATTAACGACTTGCCCAAGTCTTCAAAGAAATTAACTTTTAGGATTTTTGCAGATGATACAAATATGTTTTATTCTTCAAAAGACCCAGAACAATTACAATCAGTGATCAATGAAGAACCTGGAAAGGTCTTAAAATTCTTTGCAGCAAATATGCTGTCCATTAACTTTAAGAAGACTAATTACATGATAATTTCTTCACCTAAGAAGAAAACAAATATCAGAATAACAGCTTGTAATATAGAGCAAAAGTCCCAGATTAAATGTTTGGGTGTCTTTATCGATGAACATCTAAAATGGGATGCTCAGCTCCAGCACATTAACAACAAAATAACAAAAAACATTGGAATTTTATTTAAACTTGGGCATTATGTGCCTATGAGTACACTCAAACAACTGTACTATACTCTCATATATCCGTATCTAACGTATGGATTAATGAGCTGCATGGGGTACCGCATAGCAAACTAAGTTAAATAAAATCAAAGTAATTCAAAATAACTGTATTCGCTGCATCTTCTTTGCAAATAAAAGAGAAAGTCCCACACCGTACTTTACACTATTAAAAATCTTAAAATTAGAGAATATCTTTAAATTAAAAATTGGCGCTCTTGTGCATAAAATTCAAAAAAAGGATACACCTCCTGCCCTGTATGACTTAGTTCAACCGGCTTCAGCTGTCCATAATTATAATACTAGGTATGCCACTAATCAAAACCTGTGTAGACCGTTTTCCAGAACTAATTATGGCCTAGCAAGGTTTGGTGTAGTGGCATCACAGACCTGGGAGGCAACACCTACGAAAATTAAGTGTCTCCCCTTGAATAGTTTTAAAAAAGAATATAAACTCTTTCTACTTGACAGTCAGGCATCTTGAACAACTCTAATCTGCTACTTAGTTCTATTTATTTAATTATTTAATCTAAATAGTTTTATTATTATTATTAGTAGTAGTAGTACTGTATAACCTCCACCCACTTGTAACCGCTATGTGGTAGTAGCCAACTCGAAAGCTTGGCTCCTTTGGCTGCTACACACTCTTTTCCTTTGTTATGTTTAATTCGATGTATAGTTAGCTCTGTTTTTTTTTTTTTTCATTTCTTCAGTTTTATTCCTTATTGTTGTTGTATTGTAATTGAATAAGTGTGAATAAATGAACTTGAACTTGAACTTGAACTTGAACTTGAACTTCCTAAGATATGGGCAATCAGATAAACATAAGTGATTACGGCTCTGGTTACACCTTATTCGCATTTGATTTGACCCCAGATTACTGCCCGGGAGATCATTTTGAGCTCATAACTGCGCTTGGAGCTTCATTTCTCGGAAGCACTCGCCAACACGGTCAACCTTATCGTCTACGCTGAATTTCAAAACGTGATTGAGGTCGACGCAAACCGAAACGTTCTCTACGACTACACAAACTAAAAATGGACACCATTCAACCGGCCCTTATTTTGAGAAAGGATAAATTTACACGAGGTGCGTTTCAAGGCGTGTATCCCTCAGACAAGCTGCCTGCAAGTGTTTCGCAATACCCAGCCCTATACATCGCCAATGTGGATACGAGTGACAAGCCAGGTTCGCATTGGGTGGCATTTTATTTCACCAAAGAGCAAGAGGGAGAATTTTTCGATTCTTACGGAGCACCTCCCAGCAAATATTCAGGAACGTTTACTACCTTTTTACCAGTGGATTTTTAATACTGTTACATTACAGAGCATCTAGTCCAAAGTCTGCGGACATTACTGTTTGTATTTTGCTTTATATCGTAGTCGGCAAATAAGTATGAGTACAATTGTGCATCGTTTTTCTAATAATACACACACGTAAAAATGATAGTCTTGTCAAGCGATTTATTGAAAAACATTTTCCTATAAGTCTTCCGAAATATCGCACTGATGTAAACAAGCAAAGAGCACAAGGACAGCACAACGTTCAATAAATAAACACCTTGTAATTTCTTTTTAACATCTTTTATTGAGTGAACAAAATAGAGAGATGATTTACAATAATAATAATAATGTCTCTTGTGGTGATTTTATAACCGTAACCAGCGCATAGCCTCAGGGCGCGGACTCGCATTTCTTCGCCGCTGTTTTTTCACGGGGATACCGTCACAGGTGGGCTAGGTAGCCAACGGGAAGGACTGTTAGGGGTTTCGTCTCTTACCCTTGCTTTAAATTCTCGAATAGCACTTTGCCTCTGTGGATTACGCCCTAGATTTTTCGAGACATTCATTCAGGCCAGACCCCTCGCAAACACTGACCATCCCACTGGTTCAAATCCTTTACGGTGGCGCAATGTGTCGTTTACTAGGTCCACCAGATGAGAACCTGGAATGGGTTTGGTTTCATACAATAGCTCTCCTTTATCATTCCAATGCAAGACATCTTGATGCTCTTTTATTTTATCCAACAATTGTCTACCCCGGCTTTGTAAATCTTGGTACAATCTTCATGGCTTCCTGCTCTACAGCTGATGAAATAGCTTTTTCTGGGGCAGGTTCTTCCGTAGGTTGCTCGTTCTCTTCGGTTTAGGTGTTTCTACTGCTTTGGGGGTTGATATTTTCACATGAAGAGGTTGACCTTTTTGCTGATCGTAATAAGTCAAGTACCGCTGCAACACTTGATTGTAAAACCTAGCTTTTTGTTCATCATCAAAATCTTTACTGGATAAAATATCGGTCATTTCACTATCCAAGTTTCTCAGAGTTTGTTTGACGGGTGGGGTCAAAGTCTGCTGCCGTTGCTGTAATCTTTCCAAGGTGTTCTCGGGCACGAGAACCATACGCTTTGTGTGATTCATTTTAGGTAAGAATCGAACTTAACACACGGAGAAAGGGAGGTAGTAAAACACTTAAAAAATTTCTTCCGTGTTGTACCAACAATTTCTTTTTCTTATCGAGCTGTGTACTTTTTTCGGCTAAAGCGATCAAAGATTTCTTGTGAGGTAAAAGTTTTTTCTTGGCTGGCTTACTGACAGGCACTGTTCCTTTAAGCACGTTTAAAACACACTCACAAACGGCTCTTACTAAAGCGTCGTGTACCACCTTAAAAAGGGCTTTACGCTGGGCTGGGGTACACTTGGCAAGCAGCTTCAGAAAATCGTGGTTCTTTCTCAGTCGCTGTGCCATCCTCAACTGAAGAAATTTGATGTGGTTCACGCTTTTTATACTTTTCGGACGTAAGCGTACTGAGTCTCCCCGGGGAAAATATTCGTACGCAGCCGGTAGTCGGTAGGTGTTTCCGGTTTAAGATCGCAAAATAAATATCCATAGGGCTTTTTTGTTGCATCCTCAAACGCTTCTTGCATGTATTTGACATGACCGGGAAACATTTGTCTTGCTAAATGATGGACTTGACTGCTATCACGCGGGCTTTTGAATACCACTAAGTAATGAGAATTCAAACTCATATCTCTCAGTTCTTTTCCACGATGAAAAATCTTTTGGAGAATAAAGATCACGCTGAGATTGCGATGGTGACAGCGCTTCGTAAACAAATTAGTCATTCGCTGATCATTGCTAAGCGTTCCAGGTCAGATAACTCGTGGACTCGAGTTAAATGATCTGCTAATCGAACTAAAAATTTTGACCCGCAACCTGGTATCGGGCAATGTTTACATTTCCTGCGCACCATGTTATCTCTGTGAAAGTTTGATTCCAACTGAACAAAACTGTTTGCCACACAAAATTTATCGTTAATTTAACACGAAACGACAGCCAAAAACGCCACATTTTAGCGTCGTGTTTTTTTTCCCGCGTGTGGATATCTCGCGTGTAAGTCATGCGCTCGAGTCAGGAAACAAGCCACGATTAAATTCAACCAATGATTTATTTACAAACTATTTTCCTATGTACAAACATCCGTGAAAAGCTACGCAAAAATACTATTTACTACCAGAGGCGATCTTATATAAATATTTCGGAAAACTATTTTTGAGAGTAATATATATATACAAACTTGAGAAAACGAAAATTATTTACAAAATCAATTTTTACAAACTAGAAAACTTAAATGTCGAGTGGAGTGGTGCTGACTCCATCAGGCAAAACTTTTCGTTTCGGGTAAAAATACGAGAATGCATCTCTCACTTGAGTGTAGGTATACATTGACAACTCTGAACCCCCGATTCACCCCAGCACTATTTTGTTTGGTTAATAGTACAATTAAATATTTATCTTTGTTAATCTCGTTACATTTCTTATTAACTCCTTTGCAAGAAAACTTATCTTTCGCCCCAAAACAGTAGTAGGTTTTTGAACACAACCCGATAATTCCTTGTCCCTCCCACTCAACCTTAAAAAGACCTGGGGTTCGCTTATCATACGCTTTATGCTCGGGTGTATCCGTACGGGGAAACCAGTTACATTTATCGGCTTCGAACTCTGCTTTCAATTCTGGTTTGACTAAACTTTCTACACTCTCCTCTGAAATGGCAATATACGCTGAATCCGTATCCATCTCACACATTTGAAAATCGCTGCGATCTAAATATTTATCCAAAAAATCATAATAAAACTGCAGCATGCGTAACTTCGCATACTGATACACAAAAAAGCCGACTTGAATGGGTAAGTTTAACTTAAAAGTTTTCTTACAAGGCTCTACTTCGTAAGTGTCTTCTGTGATATTATCCAGTTTCCGGAACAGTGGGGTGTTGACTTTTTGGCTGGCCTCTGCGTCACTGCAATACTCCACGTTTCTGTGTTTCAGTTGGTTAGTGATCGTCTTACCATGGCCTGAATTGCCCACCTGAGAGACAAACAAAGATATAAGCTTTTTCTATTCGTGAAAATGTGTATTGTTCCCACCCCCTTTAAGAATGAAAGAATGAAACAAAACCTTACCAGTTTCATGGTATCTGCAATGATGGCCTTCCTAGGATCCGCGTCTCCGGCTCTCCTCGCGTCTGACACTGCATCCCCAAAAGGTCTAAAACAGGGCTCAGGGGTAAACTCGATCACTTGGTGCACTTTGGTGACCTCTAAACCATGTTCCAGGTACCACTTGAGGATGGGGTGTGGCCAGCAGGATCTTTTCCCCTTTCATACTCCCAATCAAGCTTCACCGAGGCTGGGCCATGATTTTGTGTTCTTCTGCATAAGTTTGCATGAAGTCTCCAATATCATCGCGGCTGATTTCTGTGTTCTTGAAGATCGGGCGCATTTCACTAAACGTTTCCTTCAAATGATCTGGTACACGAATATCTACTTCCACGCACCCGAACAAACGCTCATGTCGCACCTCGCTCAATATCAGCTCTGGACTCATGATCTTTACTTTGTCCAGGGTTCTTTTTACTTCGGTGGCAATAAATCGCTGTAATTCACGATTCGTTTTCTTCATTTCTCTCCACTGACATTCATACATTTCCACCACGTTGTACCCTTTGCTGCGGATATACTCAGTGTTGGCTCTCGTTTCTTCTCTGATCTCAGCCATGGGTTTGTTTCGTTTCTCGTTAAACTCTTTTCCGCGGTTGAGAGCGCAGTCATGGCCGTGCCAAAAACAGCCGTGAAACTGGTACACAGTTTGCGTCTGCGCGTTGAAACCGTCTACAGGCAGTTTACGACCTCCGATGTGCTTTTCTGTATTGTTTAACTGATGTCGGATGTGAATTCCCTCTTTGTGCGCCGCCACCCATTCCAACCATTCAATAGCCATGCGTACAGAACTTTTAGGTTTGAACTCATTGTCTGCTAGGCGTCTCGTATAACTTTCCATGGGCATATCTTGCATGAGCGCCCAGAGATAAAGCGCATTTGCATCGTAACCGACGATTTTTTCACACGGCTTAGCAGCCTCGCCTTCCTCTGCTTCTCTGATCTTTGTTTTGCCTGCTTCATGATATCGGTGGAAAGTAATACCTGGGCCGCCTGTGTTGTTGACTTTAATGAGGCGATAGAGATCGCTGTTCGCTTGATCGAAGAGACTGAAGTAAGTTTGAGGTGAGAGGTATGAGAGGAGGTACTTCAGGGTTAAACCAGGGACCGAGATCCCGTCTTTGAACATACCAATCTTCCTTTCTCGCCAGAATTGACTCATTTTCTCGACGGCTTCTATAAACGGCACCACATCCAGGTTGTTGTACCACACGAGAAAATCTTCAAATGTCTGCATGTTATAAGATAAATAGAAGGCAGCATGAGGGGGTAGTGATGTCTCGTTCAGCTTATCTAACCCATCGACCCACCCATACGGGAAGAACCCTTTGGTCTGTTCGCATTCATAAGCTCTTACAAACTGGTCATAGCTGAATCCCGGCGCAACATAGTTCGAAATGTCCAGGAGCTTGAGAAAATCTGTCTTGAGACACATATGGTTGTTGTTTCTTTTGACAGTGAACTTGATGGGTTGAGTCTCATTGAGGTAGGGAAACAAATTTTCTTTCACAGCGTTGAGATCGTACTTGCCAGAATTAAAGCCTAGCACGGGTAGTTCATTAAGATAAACGTTCAGTTTTTCTTCTAGTTCGTTCAACACTTTGTTGTCGTTGCTTTGATCTTGACCAAACAACATGTCTTCATACATGGCCAGTTCTTGTCGCTGTTGTCTTCTCTTTTGTCTCCTCCCACTGTCTAACTCTTCGTTCAGTCTTCTGTAAAAAGATATATCTTCCTGCTCTTCCGTCTCATCATCGAGAAAGGCGCCATCTTCTTCGTTCTCCGGTTCAATTTCTTCTTCGTCTTCATCATCGCTTGTCATTAAGTCGATATCCTTTTCGTAGTCACTTAATTCTTCTTCGCTATTTTCATTTTCCTCACTTTCAGCTTGATGACTTTCCTCTTGGATGTCTACCAGAATTTGCGCCAACTGGTCGTCTCTCGTTTTAGGGGCTCTTGCGGTCTTGAGCGCTTCAAATACGTCTGCGTACTGTTCACGAAGCAGAGAGGAACTTTTCAGACTTATCTTGGTGAGGTACTGGATAAATTCTGTATTGAACTCGTTTGGGTCGCTGTTAGACACGAAACATTTCGGTGCTTGGTAACCAGGCACGTTACCACAGACGCTCACACTCAAAGGCACATGAGGTGACTGCCAATTCAACTTGTCTGTGTTCTTTAATTCTTGAGCTTTCTCTTTATCGAAGTAACATTCAAAATCGAAGGTTGCATGGTAGGGAAAATAGCGTGCTTCTTCAGGGACGATGATGCCTTCGTCTTCTAGTTGCTCAAAGACAGTCTTTGGTACATGGTAAGCTCCGCCTGGGTACTTCAGCTGGACTTTGCCGTCACAGGTTTCCTCATGATGCTGACATTTCCACATATCTTTCCAGTGCTTGCCGCAGCGAGAACAGCAGAAGGATTTACTGTACCGGGCGAGATCTTTAATATACGAGAAATGGTTTTCGTAGAGGTTCAAGTAGAGTGTGCTGGAGTAGTGGCGATGTGTGCGGCGGAGGAGTGTAGCGGCAATCTCGGGAGTATTCTCTTCATTGTCTTCGTCTTCACTGTGGATCTGAGTAGGCGCGAGACTGTATACTTGAATATTCACTTCATACAATTTTTCTAGGTCGTCTAGTTCGGACAACTTGACCCCATGGAACTTCTTTTTGGATAGGCCAGCGTCTCGATACTGATGGTAATAGTGCTTGGTATCTCTTTCTAGGTTCTTAGTATGGCAACCGTTGTGGAGGGCCAGACAGCGGAAAAAACACAGATTATCTTCATAAGGCTTGCCTCTTCTGATATCGCGATCGAGTGGGGTGATTCCCGTGTTGTCCACGATATAACTTGGTAGATACTTGCCACGGCCGATCGGGTGGTCTCGAATCGTCCAAACAAACCACGTCACATTCGTCACGAGATCCACCACCCATTTTGAATTTGGTCTCTGCTGTCGAACCCACCCCAAGTAATTAATCTCCGCTATCTGCTGATAGAGGCCCTCTAGATCGTTTGGACTTGAAATCAGGAACGGCTGTTCTAGCACCAAATTGTTGTTCGCAGAAGGGTGGTGGTACTGGAGGGCGCCAGTTTCTGTGTTACGGAGAATAAAACCAAAGGAAACGCTGACTTTGAAAACCGTGCTCGGGTCAGCAAAGATGCGGTTCAGTTGTTCGCGGAGGGAGGCAGGACTGATCGGAAATTGTACCAGTCTTGTAAACGATTCTGGCGGCTAAAACGCGTACGGATCTGCGGTCAATGTTGCCGGTATGTTTGGGTGATGTTTTCTTCGCTAACTGGAACAAGGTTGGCTGGAATGAGAATAGAATCAGGTTGCCAGCTAGCAGCGGCGTTTTCAGCACTTGCTGTGGAAGCTGGTTCTGAAGCGGTACTCGAACTTGCTTGGTCCGACCTCTTAGATCTTTTCGCGCACGGAGCATCTGTAGTTTTTTGAGCAGTGAGTTTTCTAGTTGCAGCGGCGGGTTGTTGATGAGCGGTGCGAATATGACCGTTGTAAGGTGCGCGGTTGTGAAAGGTTTCGCCACAGGTTGCGCAGGTAAACGTACGTTCGGCAGCTTGTTTGTCGTGCGCTTTCAAGTGACAATTAAGGACCGATTTGTCTGAAAACTTCTCATCACAGCGGTTGCATTCATACGGTTTCTCACCAGTATGGGTTCGCTGGTGAGTAATTAGATGATTGGGGCGAGAGAAGGTCTTGCCGCAGGTGTCACAACGATATTCTTAACGGTGGAGGGTGACCATCCCCGGACTGGATAGCCTACAATTAGTAAATATGACCTAGTCTTAGTCTAAAGCTAAACTAAAAAGAAACTCCGATAAACTCTATTTGTCTACAATGAGCGTCTCAACAACTGGGAAGATGGTTTTTTATGTTGAATAGGCAGAATAAATTTAATTTTATGGGTCGATCCACGACATAATTGACTTTCAGAGATAAGCGCTCGGGTACTATTATAACTCTGCTATATTGCTATATTCATCTGCTTAGTGGAAATAACTTAAATTGCTCTGATACCTGTTTGAGTATATAATACGCTGTCTATTTTATTCAATTTGGCTTGATGATTGAATATTAGTACATTGAACAAATGCTATGCTTTGATTTTGAACAGAAGAATAGAACAAATTGTAATATGGGTGCAATCATCCGCAAAAAACGAATTCACTTATGTGATCAGCGAAAAGCGGAATCGATCAAGAATAAACTATTTACGCCTTGAAATCATAAATAGGCACCTTAAGCAACAGACGTCGCCGGCCTCACGACGGCAACCGGAAACACGACATTTCTTTGGAGATGTTACTGCGCATGTACAACACGTTGTGACATGACGTCCTGATGTCGAGAACGTGAGAACGTGGGGTTTCACGTCGCTACGAAAACGTGAGTACATAAT
>CALNXK010000001.1:2102500-2122500 GCA_942486035.1 Porites lobata | reverse complement strand
TGATCTATATGTTATCCATTCTATGTGTTAGACTTACGATAAAAGTAAAGGTGGGGATACCAGAGAGCTTGAAAGTAGGATGGTACCCCCCCAAAAAAACTGGGTCGAGTCACCTTAAGCTCGACATAACCTGGGCGAAATGCAAAGTAATCGAAAACTTTGTGATGGATTATGAATTTGCCGCTAACTCTGCGAAAGCTCGCCGGGCGCGGCGTCACGTTTTCGCGCGCTTTGCTTAAGGATGGTAACTTGTTGTCGCGACCGCAACCTGAAGCCGTTCTAGCCGCAGTTTCTTAACGGTCGTCCCGTCGCCGTCGTCAACGAAAACGTCTGTTGCTTAAGGTGCCTAATAACAAGCCAACTGTAACTTTTATATTCTTCCGACTCTTATAAACGATGGAATGAATGACATTGCCTTTTTGGTGAGCCTAATCAATGTCATTTTTAAAGGGTATACATTTCAAAAAAAAAACTTTAATTGAAACGTTTGCACTTCTACAAAGGGTATTCTAAACAAGTGAAAATGAAAGATTACTTACGGTTTCGGACGGGTTCGAAGTAGGTAATTCACTGGCTTCGCCAGTCCACTGAAAATGAATAACAAAAATACACATGAAACCTTGCTCATTTTGAAGAAATAGGTGGGCATTGAACGAGTAAGCAGATTCGTAATGTTGTTTCATCACTAAACAATTCATGTAACTTGCGTATTAAAAAGGAAATGGAGTTATCTTGTCTAGCGCCATGCGTTCCATCTCATTAACGGTCTGTATTTCTTCAGCTGTAAACTGTAAAGCAAGGAAACATATTCGATGAGTATTATATGACATCTGTCTACAAAATGTTGAAGCAAATCGAGTTTAGAAGTCCTTTTGTTTCATTAACGAAGATAACAAAAGATACGCGAGCGGATTAATATGTCAGATGCAAATCTAACCCAAGTCGCGTCTATTAACATAACGAACATAAATGATGCGTGAAAACTCGGTTACAGAAAATTACTCAAGGTCGTCTAATTTTAAATTACTCAAGGTCGTTTTTCAAAACTTACCGAATCGCTCAGTAGATCCAGGGGCACCCAACGAGAATATAGTTCAAAACCACTTAAACATAGCATTGTTAAACGTGTTTTAGTATTTAAACGGTGGATATGGGCATATTTTTATCCCCTATAAATTTTTCATCTGTTCGGATTTCCTAGCTGAAAGTCTAGTGATCCGAAAATTATAGGGATCAAAACTTACCTGTTCGAAAATTTCAGCCAGAAAAAAGGCTCCCGAAAATTTTAGGTGACCTTTTTAGGGTAAAAATCCGTTGAAAATGGGCAATTTTACCATTTTTTAGATGTTCGAAAATCCTAGGAGAGGTACGCAAGCAAGAAATTTTACAACAAATGTTCCGAAAATTCTAGATCTCAAATCGTCTTCCGAACAGATATTTTTCCGAAAACTGTCGTTGGGTGCCCCCGTAGATCGTTGACTTCATCGCTACCCGTGTCCTGATTGATTTCAATCTGTGGGAGAGAATGTTTAGTCAGACGTTTAATTCGCATTTGCTTCGGTAACGAGGAAACTAAAACAACAACAGAAAAAGATCAGCGAAGAACTGAGATGGAATAAATTAGTTACCGGTATCTCTTGGGCTGTGAGTTCCGACAGTCGAGCATACGCCATTGGGATCCACTCATCGGGTATCAAAATAGATTCCAGCAATAATTCCCAATCGTGGGTCGAGGAACAACCATCCAAAAGAGCTTGAAATTCGCGAACGTTGGTAATAAAAGCCACAATGCTCAAAAAGTGAACAAGCGTTTTCTCAAAGTGAGCGAACTAGAACGAATTGTTTGTTTCCTTAGCAAAGCGATTGCAAGAATAAAATGCTGAAAGGAGCGCACGCTTTTATTTTGAATACATAATAGATTCTACATGAGCCAATCAGCGTTAAAAGAGACCGGGCAAGTCTAGGCAAGCCTATTGTTTCTATTGAAGTAGAGAGACGCTCATTAGTAAACCTATACCGAATTAGTATGAGGGAAGACACTGACTAAGCAGTTAATTAGTATGGAGGAAGGCACTTTTTTCCCCTAGGGTATAACAATGGGTGACGTCATTGACTAGACCCATACGCATATCAATGATTTACCTATACCTATACCTTTACCTATACACCAACGGGGCTTAATTTCCAACATAGTAGACTACTCACAGGGGTTTCTAATGTAGCTGAAAAAATGGATGGTTAAAAGTACTGAAATTTGCGGCACTCCTGCTCAGAACGGGAACCTGCGACGCCAAAAACTCTTGAGAGTTTTCCGTGGGTGCCATATTTTGCTTTCTTAAGTTTTTTTTTGAAAGGAAAGGGAAAAATACGCAGTAAGTTTGATAAATAGACTGCCTTAAATTTAACCCCTTGTGCAGCATAAAGTTTCTCTTCCTGTAGGGCCACATGTGCTCGCCGTAGGTTTCTGATTACTCAGCTTTTCTTCAGTAAAGCTTTGGGTTATAATACTGTTTCAGATAGGAAATAGTCTGTCAGTACTTAAGCGTCAACATTCACAAATGTGTTGACATAACAATTTAACTATAAATTTCAATAAATTTTGGCCAGCATTTTGTGCAGCACATTGTATGACTTCAAACTTGCAGGTAGAAAGCTAGCGAGTTCTGAGACTTACTTTAGGAAGTTAGGGAAAATCGTTCGTAGTTATTTACTGTTTTGCTAAAACGGGGTTTTATGCGCCATTATCTCAAACGTTTTTAAACCTGAAAGTTCCATGATTATTTTTTATCAGGATTAAGGTTGCTAAAACTCTTAGAAATCGCGGTTTCAAATGATTGTTCCCGCTGAAAAACGCGGTTCAAATTTATACCCAGCATGTTTGTATTAAATAGGTAGGTAATATGTTTAAAATAGGCTTCTTTTATTACCTCTTCTACATTTTCAAATCGGAGGATAATTAGGTTGACGCATTCACTTTAAAATAAATAAATTAAGAAAGCTAACATAAAATGTGAAACAAGAACGCGCTTACAGCGGCAGTCAGTCTCGACTAGCTGCTTGGAGATTAAATCGAGAAATGAGGAGGCGATTGATTCTAAAAGAAACATGATTTCCTCTCCAGATAGATAGATAGATAGATAGATAGATAGATAGATAGATAGATAACTTTATTTAAACACGATTAAAATTCCATCAGCATGTACAAAAAATCTAAGATCTATTATACCTAACTAAACTAACTCTGATTAAAAATATATTCATAAAATTTCAACTACCTAGCTATTTACAAATAAAAGCTGCTTTTCAAGGATGCCGTGTAAAACTGTATTAATGTATGATCTCATTCAAAACTGTTGCGACACAGTTTGCGTTTAAAATCATGTAAAGAATCTGCAGATCTTAAACCATGGGATAGGCTGTTCCACAGCTTAGCTCCGCTATAGGAGAAACTTTTCTTTAAATAATTGTTACGGGGTAGTGGAAGGACTAATTTATTTTCAGTATTCCTCAATCGATAAGAAGTTATTTTGTCACGAGATACAAATTTAGATGCTAGATAGTCGGGAGTCATCCCATGTACGGTTTTATACGTCATAATAGCCGTCGATACTTGTCGTTGGTGTTTAAGCTTACGCCAACCCAGTGCAAGGAACAAATCGTCCACATTACAATCAGAATTAGCGGACATTAGAATATGGGCTGCACGATTTTGGAGCCTCTGCAGCTTATCGGAAAGACCAATGCCGCAGTTGCTCCATACGACATTACAGTAATCAAAATGCGGTTGAATTAAACTGTCGTAAACATTAATTAATACACTAAAAGGAATAAGATGTTGTATTCTTTTAATTGCACCCAAAGCAGAAACAATCTTTTTACAAATACTCTGTATGTGGCATTCCCAGCTTAAGTTTTGGTCAATATGCACTCCAAGAGATTTTGTCGTTGACACTTGCATCACGGGATGGTCGTTTATCATAAAAGAAGGAGTTTCAGAAAGCTTTGATAGCTTCTGCCTCGACCCAACTACCATAAACTCAGTTTTAGTCAAGTTAAGGGTCAGTTTGTTAGCCGATAGCCATATATACACCTTGTTTAAATCGTCGTTAACGCAGTCGTTTATGAGTTTTAAATCTGCGCTGGCACAGGTTAGGCTGGTGTCATCGGCATACATTCTAGGTTGTGAAAAATGCAAGCAATTAGGTAGGTCATTAATATACAGTTAAAACAATAAAGGTCCAAGAATTGTTCCCTGGGGAACACCACATGTAACTAATTTTGGGTTTGACATTGAGCAATTAATTTGGCAAGTTTGGGTACGATTGTTTAAATACGAAGTAAACCATTCGTGACATGAACCGCGTAATCCATAATATTGTAATTTCGCAAGAGACTCTTGAATTTCGTTAATAAGATATGATGATCAACTGTGTCGAAAGCCTTTTTTAAGTCTAAGAAGACAACGGCATTGACAAGGCCACGATCAACGTTCACTGCCCAGCTATCGGTAGCTTCGAGTAATGCGGTTACAGTAGAATGTAAAGAACGAAAACCAGATTGGTAACGGGATAGAATACGATTCTCAGTAAGATAGTGATACAACTGGTCGTAGACTACCCGTTCAAATACTTTGGCCACGACTGGGATCACCGATATTGGTCGATAATTGGTGGGATCATTTCGTTTACCAGAATTTTTATACAATGGAGTAACCCTAGCCGACTTCCACTCATCGGGAAAAATTCCTGTCAACAGTGATTGATTAAATATTAAAGAAAGAGACTCGGCAATTAGATCAGGGCACTCCCTTAATAATTTAGCTGATGTACTGTCTGATCCAGTGGCCTTTGATTTACAAAGTTTTGAAAGGAGAGAATAAATATGAGCAGATGTTATTTCCTTGAAGACAAACTCTTTAGAAGTTCCACAAAGAATCTCTTTGTAGGTGGTATCAACACTCGAAACATTTCGACTAAGCCTTGGTCCAATCTCAATGAAGAAAGTGTTCAACAATTCAGCAACTTCTGCTTGATTGCTCGATTTTAGTCCCTGATATTGTATTTCATTTATTATTGTTTTATTAGATTTGCGGGAAGTCAATTCATTGATGGTCTTCCAGGTCTTACGTTGATCACCGGCATAATTATTAAAAGAATTATTATAATAGGCCCTTTTAGCAGCCTTGATTTCCTGATTTACTTTATTTTTGACCTTCCGGAATCGATTCCAAGAGGACGCATCCTTAGTTTTAACAGCTTTTTTCTTTAGCCGGTTTCTGAAATTCATTCGTTTTTTCAAATTTGTGGTAATCCAAGGAGACTTGGTGGGACGGGTGCGTTAAGTTTTCACAGGGGCGTGCTTATCACAAACACTTAGGAATGATTCTTTCCATTTTTTCCACATGTCATTAGGGTCGTACAGCTCTTTGATATTGTCCCACGGTTGCGTCGAAACATCATTACGGAAATTATTGCTGTTGAAGTGTTTAGATTGTCTAAAGCTGATCAAATTGATTCCTTTAGAAACAGGCGGGATTGAAATTTTACGGTACGCGTAAACAAGACTGTGATCGCTTATACCCACGTGTGTCACCCCAGAACAGAGAATATTGTCTTGGTGACTGGTGAAAATAAGATCAATTAGGGTACTTGTTGAGGGTGTGACTCGAGTAGGCTCGTCGATATTGTTTTAAGCCATAAATATCGGTAACATTTAACAGAGCCCTTGCATAAATGTTTTCGCTGGACAGCAAATCGCAATTCATATCACCCATAAGATAATGTTCAACATTCTCGGAATCAAGTCTTGCTAACAAGGAGTCAATATTCGAGAAAAGGTCTATAAGTTAATTTGGCGGTCGGTACCACGAGGTAACAACAAAAGGTTTTGAGTTAGGTTTTAAAATTTCAATCGATAAGATTTCTAAAAGTTCGTTATCTAAATCCTCGCGGACTACGTAATTTATATTCGAACGGTTTTCTTACTTCCTATTTTATCGACGTCGATACTTTTTATCTGTTTTATGAATTGATTTAGTACGCGTGTTAGCGACGACCGGAAATACCTCTGTGGTCGCAGGCTATGCGGGTGAATAAATACACGGAAATTCAAGGACCTTTTTTCCAGAGAAATCACATCAACGTGATCAACGCTTTGAAGCGATAGAATTCGTAGACCGACACGTTTCGGAACAGCCCTAAATTTAATCTTTTCTAAGCTTTCCTCGGAAAACATGCGTGGCTTTGATCACGCAACCATTTTTAGTCCCACTTTCCACGGTTTCTTCAAGGAACGCCTGGCACAATGACCCCCTATTTGTGTCCTAAATACGGCGAAAACGCCGGGGGGGGGGGTACTTCCTGAAAAATTGGGTGGGGATGTGCCGCACGCTTCCTGAAACCCTTACCCTATTTCAGACCAAAATCTGTGATTTTCCCTACCCTATTTCAGACCTGATCAAAAACTTGATACCCTATTTCAGACCAGAAGCCCTGGAGCCCGGCGCGTGACCTGAGCGGGTGACAAGCTGTTAATTACGGCAAGTACGCGGTAATTGGCGTAAACGTTAAAAGGGAAACGGTCTTATCGCCAGTTGATGAAGAAGTAGCTAATTCTTCTAAATAACATACCCAATTCAAGACTAGAGTGCACAAACCATATGCTATTTCAGACCAAAATGGTCGAAATTGATACCCTATTTCAGACCAAAACGGCTGAAAAACCATACCCTTTGGCCCGCACATACCTAGTATAGTCTATATATAACAATTATTTACCGAAGTGGAGATGGCTAGTGACTCTACTGGAAGGTATTTACCGAGGTAAATATCCCCAACTAGCCACCGACAATAATTGTTTTAGTATCTACTAAAACAGTGAGATAATTGAGCACAAAAATGATGATTTTTAACTCATTTACTGTTGCGAACTATTATAATTTTGGCGCGCAAGGACCGAACGACCGCGGCGGTCGCTTTTTCTTGCCGACAGATAAAAATTTTGAAGGCATTTGTTTAGCTCTCGCGGGGAAATTTCTTCAAAAGAAGTTGTGAATTCTTTTTGGATTCAAAGTCATTCTGTTAAAAAGACTATTAAATTTAGTTTTAAGCTTATTTATGGACACGTCAACTAAATAAAGTAACGTAAGACTTAATAAGCTTAATTTGCCTTTGTAAACAAAAAACTTTTTAAAAGCTATTTTACTGTCACGCAAGTAAAATGTAGTTAATGGAACGTGACGCCAGTTATCAGAAACCCTTTCATGGCGGTTCCTTTTCAATAAAGCAGTTGTGTATTCAAGCTGCCAAGGTCAGCAAGCTCTAAGATACATTGTATTCTTGTTGTCTTTAGCATGCTAGTACGATCCACAGCATTGGCCAACTTTTTCAATGCACTATTCATGGCTAAGAGTTCGCACGTGCAACGCTGAGCTGTCTTGTAGTACAGCCTTTTCTACTGGCTATGCCAGCAGACGTTTGTCTAGCTATAAAAGCCTAGAACAAGTGTTCAGAGTTATTCAGCAAGGTTAGCGCTCAGTATACGATTCTTGTAAAATTTTTCCCTCCCTCCCTCCCTTTGGAGACGAGGTTTGGGCTTTGTTTTGTGCTATGCGGTCAAATAAACTAGGGACACTTCCCCCAAGCTTGTTGGCCGCGTTGTCGTTTAATATCACCTGCAAACCGATACTCTTGTCCGATCCAGCACGTGCTGTATTGCATTCAGCTCGTAGTGCTGGGGAGATAAGTGAGGTTCTTTGGTCACGCCATCGCCGGAAGTCGCATTAGGCTAACCTAGCGCAAGACAGTGCTCCCCCATTAACGCCAACTTGTCATTATTTGTTTTGTAATTTAGTTATGCGTTTAACATACATCGCGAAGGAACAGAGACATTAACCGGTTTTATCGGAAGAAATTAGACCTCTTTACAGGAAGAAATTAGACCTCTTTGTCGATCTACATAGTCGATTAAGTCCATTCACATTTATTATTGGCTTTTGGAGGGCCAAGCCAACCCTCATATTTTAATTTACAGAGATTTACAGGATCCAATCAATGCTCATTTTCGATTAAAGGAGCATTTACAAGCTTTTACATGTTCTACAGGCCAGATTCAAACCACTACCCTTTTACACTTAACAAGGTTTTACAGGGTCATATTATATTTAGTTTCAGTCCATATTTCTCGATTTACGGGCTGTTTACAATGTCGAAGTAATCTCTTTTTACGAGTTATTTACAGCGTTGAGATGCAATACTTATAAGCTATTCGGCAGGCAGGATGTTGGCCTCGATTGTCTGCACGTTTTTCACACGTTATTTGTACTATCTACAAAATGTTCAGAGTACTTCCTAACAGATTATACAACTACATTTTCCCTGTAATATTCCATTTTTTCAGTGATTTTAATTGATTCATATGATATTTACAAGTAATGACGTTATAATCGAAAAACAGTTATACTGATCTGCACGTACTAGTACACAGCCATCTAGTAAAATAGCTGGCCAGCCGATAAATTACAGTCTGTAGTTTTATTTTGAGACGAACGATTAAAAGAATCTTTCCAAAAGAAAATTCTCCTTGCTCGTAACCTAATAAAAACACCGAGAAATGACAAGAAGATCGAAAAATCTGTTTTTCGTCTAATGGATAGAGTTCAGCGGACTCGATCAATTAGTAAACTTAACAGTTTTGGTTTTTGTTCCCTCTAAAGACGTATTATTTTTGCCTTAATGTACAATTTCCAAAAATTAAATTGGTCCGGAGAATTGAGTTACGTAGAAGGCGAAGTTGAAGTTGTGAATCCTGATCACGATGCCTTAGACTATGAATCCTAAAGAGAAAAGATACTCTAATTCTGAGATGTTGCTATACCCCAGCAAGGTCAATTCACAATAAACGAGAGAGAGAGAGGGATTTTACATATTACATAAAAATCAATGAAGTTCCAGACCATTTTCACTTTAATGGATTTATAATTTTGCTGCGGTTAAATTTTTTTGGCTGCAAAAGGCACGATTAATCATGTAGATATAGCGACAGTGGAACGATTTCATTCGCGCGAAAGTTCACCTGGTGACATTGGTGTTTATAAAATATATCGCAATTAGCGTCGACTGCCAGTGATATTTTGTCCTTCCATGGCAGGTCCAACTCTTCTCGGTTGAGGACAAAAGGACAACAAAGCCTTCTTATAACGCCGGCGATAATTAGGATTGCTTAGTCCATAAATAAATGGATTAACACAAATGGTGATGAAGTTGAGAATTGCTGTGAAATGGTGAAGTGTAGAATCTATTTTCGCTTTACCAGCAGTTGCAAAGATAAAGAAGATTTGGTTTGGGGAATAACATATGAGTAAAATACAGGTCATAATGCCGATCATTCTTGTCATCTTCCCTCGTAGTTTGGCCTTGCTCTCCGCGGAGGCAACTGGGGAGTTGTTTGTCTTCACAATCATATGTACGTATAGTCCAATCATGGAAAGGCATGGAAAGAACAACTTCATGATAATAAGGAACACAGACAGAGACGTGCGGAAGGTAGAGCCTGATGAAATAAAGTTGAATTTGCAGATGTCATTGGATGATGAACTTGGATCATAGACCACATCAAACAAGTCTGTTCCAATGAGGGCGAATGACCAGATCAAACAGAACAAGACGTAACCCATGAGTCTCTTTCCCTTGAAGAATAAGTTATAATTAGAAGGTTTTACAACAGCAACCCATCGCTCTACTGTTAACAGCAATGTAATGTAAATGGAGAAAAACACCAGCTGAAAGAGAAACATTCGGCTCCAGATCACTTGGCAGAAGATCTCTCCAAGAACTGGATTGGTTGGACGAGGAATAAGGTCACCAAGAGCGAAGCCCGGACTCGTGATCAAGAGAATGGCAGTCAGCACATCTGCTATGGCAAGGCAAAGAATGAAAGCGTTGTAGGACTTTTTCAGCAGCTTTTTGTCACGAACAAACACTAGAATGGTCAACGTGTTTCCAAGGATTGCTAAAATAGAGATAACACAAATAGCAATCTGGGTTTCGGTAAGTCTGACTTCCATTTCCTGCTTTCTAGGGGTATAGAATCTACACTGTGTCTTGGGAACTCTTCACATAACAAATCCTACTCTTTGAGTCTTTTTAGTGATGTTAGGTTTTTGAGTCAGTCATGAAGGAGCACTTGTAAGTTTTGCTGAAGTTGTTGATCTAGAACCATGACGAAACCAATACCTAAAGTAACGGATAATAATTCAAAATGTAAACGTTGCGCAGATATCTTACACGTCGATAAAACATTATATGTATAAACATAGGAATCACTGATAAAAGTGTAAAATTCTCCAAACATACTTTGTACAAGAATGATTGTGGCGGGTAGAGAAAAAAAACTACGAACAGACTCAAACGCACAGATGAATTCTTCAATAGAGCACGTACAGACGGCACAACAGTTACTTGATATTTATTCTTTTCAGCTCGATTTGACCGGTATAACATATCCTGACCTAACAATGTAGCACCACCGAGAAAGTTAGGACAGAATAACTAGCTTGGATGTAAAACCCGCTTATCAGTTGCACTATATGCTTGACCTTGATCGAACTAGGTTGCCCGAGGTGTGCACAAATGACGTACATTCAAACGAAGATCATCAAAAAAAAAACTTGCAGAGAAGACCACCCCCTGAGTATCACATGATAACCACGTACCGCAAGATTTCCATGATTAGAAGTTGCGTTGTCGAACGCAACAACATAGACGAGTACAAATAATATCTAACCTATTTGTACTTGGTAGACTGGTTCGACAGATTTTCTACAAACGTCCCCCATGTGAAAAAAAGAATATGAATTTTTCCAAAAAACACTTAAAAGTGAACGTGAGACAAATTGTGAGCTTAAATGAAAAAAAGTTTCTGGAGTAAGGTGGCCTAAGCAACAATAAAAAAAACATCTACTTAAAACAATCGAAATTTACGAACTCCAGGAAAAGCAATAAAGACCGCCTACATAGCTAGAGACCTAAATGTGTTTGCTATATGGAGACAACTAAGTCTCTGAAAGAAATAATTTCCATAGAACAAATAATTTCCCTTGATGAGTAATTGAACAGTCTTAATTGCCGATTCTTTTCAAAGGTCCAAAAGCTCGACAATATATTAACAAATTCGCCAGACGTTTTGTGGTTAATTACGACAAAGACTGCCTTGAATTATCAAGTCTGTTGTTGAAAAATTTACTCCTTGATCCGCTCACAGATCCGTCGGTATGATTTTTTAAAGGAATTTAAAAATTAAGTTTGTTTTAGGTATATTATACAACTATACCCCGAAGGGGAGGTGAATAGCGGTGGCATATACCAAGACGAGAAGCGTCGAGGTATATATCTAGCGCTATGAACCGATCCTGAGGGGGATAGCTGTTTTAGCATTTACCAAATTAGAAGATAAAAATCAAAAAAAAACTTCTTGTCAATAAAAGACGACACTTTTGTATTATATGAACTCTTACCATTAGACAAAATGTAAAACGTCATTTCGTCCTTAAAATTCACTCTTTGTGACCTATTTTTTTCTCTTTAGACAAGATAATAGTCCAGCCTTTTACTAAAAGGATCAAAACATCAAAGTTTTATAACTGTGATTGTCGCCCCTTACAAATAAACTGAAACTGGTCATTCAGAAAAAGAAAAGCCAAATGATAATACCGCTGTATTTTTTACAAGTCAGACGTTTTTAATAGTTAGAAAATAGAGTCCTGTAGCGTGTATACTGGCAAAATGGGATTTACCGGTAACCTAGCCTAATGTTTAACTTCGTTAATCACTCCTCCTAAAAGCTGTACTTTCACGGAACAACTTAGACTTCTTAAAGTTCTTCCTCCTACAGTTTTTCCACTACGACACTCGTGAGGTCAGCTTGTGGTAAGTATGAAACAACTTTTCAATCTACTTTCAGTCTATCAGTAATATGTACTCACTTAAATCAATTCTTTCGAAAACAGAGAACGAAATCTTTAAAGTTCTCTGATTTATCATTTAAGAAAAACCTGAAAAACGCGGTTCTTTCTTCGTCACGAAATTTAGTAAAATTTAGGCAGTAGTCCTGACCTGGCCACAAAATTGAGCGAAACAGATAACCATTCATTTCATTTGAAGGACAGTTTAATGATAGAACAAATTTCTTTGCCAACGTTAAAAAAAATTCCACGAAAAGAGAGAGCAAGTAATTGGAAAAAGGAAACGCTGAACACAATGGACTGCACTGGCCTGATACAGCCCTTTTACGTAAGGCATAGAGACCTATTAAAAGTCTCTTGTTTGAGATGAAAACGAAATAATGAGTTGACAGTATTCATCCTTAAAATTTGATTTCTGTGTAAGCCTTGTAGGGGGAGAATGGTACCTAATCTCTAATCTGATCAAATATCGAAATCTCGATACCACCGAGAGGCCTTCAGATTGCCAGTTCCGTAAAGTTATTGTTCATCACTCTATCCTTTTCACAGTTCTATTTTTTTGCACCTGACTTAAAGTGTCGATCGTCATATATATTTTGCGTACTTTTCAAAGGACCTGATTGTCCTTTATTTTCTACAAAACTCGTTTTTAAGGCCTTTTAAGAGCATTGTTCCACTCTTTTCGTCAGACAATGTGATTAAATGTGCGTATATATGGTTAACCTTATCAGCAGGACGCTTAAATCTCAAATTTACGCTCCTCTGAGAACGCGCCAGCATACAAGATGGCTGCTAACGAGGGCGTTATAAAAGCAATTGTAATTTTTTACCGAGATGATTCAGGGGCGTCCAACAACGGTTTCTTCCTAAATGCATTAAAAATACTTTTTAGGCTATCCAGAGTACTTTTAGATCTCTAGAAATGCATTTTAAGCGGCGCTTTACAATGTTATCTGTTCGGTCATCCTAGGGCAACTTGAGTCTTTTCGAAATTACAAGGGCTTCAGTATTATTTTCCCGAAAATTTTAGACGCATTTTAATGTATAAAGAAATTAAGACTTTTTTTCATTCTTCTTTCCATCGCATTTTCGAATACTAAAATTTAGGTTTCCTTTTTCTACGAAAAATATCTTAACCTGGGGAGTGAATTACGAAAAATTAAACTTTAGAAAATCGCAGTGTTAGATAAGCTTCGAAACTTGTACGTGGATGGAAAGGTCATCTAAAAATTTTTAGCCTTCCCCAAGCTATAGAAAATTCTAGGCAATTTTTGCTTCACCGAACTGATATTTTACAAAAAACGTTCGTTGGGTGCCCCTGATTAAGATACGGTCTTTCCTAAAAGCCTGGTTTTCACTAGCGCATAAGCATAAGCATAAGGAAATACGCACCCGCAGAATGGCATATTTGACTCAATTCTCCATACCAGCTCTCCTCAACCCAATGATAAACAAGATGGCGGACAATTGCAGTATAGCGCCATATTGTTTTTGATATGTTCGCATGAGGTCTTGGTCAAAGTGACCTATGATTGGTCCACGGCCTTGTGCTTATGCTTGCGCTTATTCCAACCCAGTTTTTACTAGTCAAAGTCACGACATAAGCATAAGCCTAGCACGAGAAGAACGAACTTGTCCGTTTTTCTTGAGCTTATGTTTTTGCCTATGTCGACCCAGTTTTCACGTGCTTACACATGTGCTAGTGCTTATGCTTAGGCTATTGCTTATGCTTCTGCGCTAGTGAAAACCACGCTTTACGCTTTACGTCACAATGTTCTGAAGGTATAAATTTTGATTGGCTTAGAGCTTGGAAATGTTGGACTGTGGCCAGCAAAAACGTTTGTGTGGAGGAGATTAACACAATCCTAGAGAAATAGAGGGCAACTTGTAATGCTTTCAATGGCAAAACTGATGAAAACGTTTGGTAAGGTACCTCTAAATGTGAGTAAAGTCAAATCAATCGACCCAGTAGTCGGTATAAATTTCTTTTTTCATAGCGGAGCTCCAAGCGCGCGCCCTTGTATAGCCCCATATACCTAAGAAAATGTGGTAATCTATTCATCCGAGAAATTTTGGTAATCACGTGACCGTACTTCCGCCCGTCCGTCCGCAGTAGCAGCAGGCATACCAATGTAAAATAACTCTATAAACGGGTATGGCAACGTAAATGCAACTCGAGGTTATTTTTGTGGAAAACGCATAGCCACCCGCGTCTTGTAAAGCAAAGACAACTTAAGAGTCAATAAAGACGACAACGGAAAGCGGAAATTATTTCAATATGTGTTGTCTAAAGTATTAAGCTTAGATTAATTGTCATGTCCACAAATTTAAAAAATAGAGAAAGAGAAAGACAGAGAAAAAGAGAAAATGGGCGACAGGCCAGCGAAGGTCGACGAGAAAAAGAGCGACAGAAAGCTAGAGCGAGAGAAAAAAAAAAGGAGACATTTTTTGTTGGAAGAAAAGCATGAAAATTTTGTAGCGGTGGCGGGAAAATGAAAAATGCTAGCGGCCTCCAAGGGGAAAATTAGGGGCAGGGGAAAAAAAAGTGAACAAAAACACGTACGACATTTTCCTCCATAAAACGTGTAACTAGGAAGTTTCTGGTAGTTTCACGTCGTAGACGTTCAAGACAACGACAAAGAAATGTACAAAAAAAGTGTGCATCACGTGCAAAGTTGCTATTTTGCTAATTAGCCGTACAGTTGTTTTTTCAGCGTTGTCGTTGCCTTCGCCGCTCAGCATTACACGATTTTATATTTTGTTTGAGCAAACCATAAATATTATCGATCGAGACCTTCGCTTTTAGCCCTGGCTAAATCTATGTATCATATATATATAGCTAACTAAACTGGAGTATACATCCCTTCACACACTCACCTACTGCATGTATCGATCGTCCTCTTCAAACTAAGCAATCTGAGCAATTATTGTAACGAACAGCACGCCTTTAGGTGTTTATACATTATCGAAAATTCATCTTCTGATAATCCAGTGCAGGTGGTGGAAAGCCATTTTATCCAGAATTATTTGCAATTCAAGACATTTCTCTTCGAGTCAATCCGGAAAAATGTGGTATTCATTGGGATTGGGAACAGAGATTAGTGGCGTTTTTAAAGTGAAATTTTCTTCGTTTAAGGACAAAATAGGCGACAATATAAAGAGACAAAAAACTTAAAAAGGGGCTAAACATTAAAGATCGGGGATATTAAACATTACTAACAGTTTTAGCCGTTTAAAATGAAGAAAATTAGCAAATGACCAAAAAATACTTGATGCCAAACAATCATAACGTAAGAAGGTGTAAATCGTGACATTTATAAAAATCAGTAGATGAAATCTACTGATTTTAAACTGCCAGGAAAATGAGAATGTTGTTTTTTCGGGCCAGGCTGAATATTCCTATTTTTCTGCCGATTTTAGCCTGAAAATATTCTTGTATTATTCTTGAATTATATAATAATTTAAAGAGAAAGACTTTATCATTTCCTTTTAGCAGTTTGTTCATTTTTTTTTCCTGTATACTATATATGTATTTCATGTACCGTTCATCGAACTGTTATTAGCAATGAACAGTTGGCTATAACCAATGCAGGTTTCTTCGTTTTATTGGGTATAAATTTGATTTGATACGGCTAAGTTAATAACATATCTTTTTAGATTTTCATCACTCAAAATAATCATCCTTTTCGAAATCTCAGCCTCGGGTTTGTTCGTATTAACTACTCTTAAAATTTTGCAAATTTCAGCCTCGATATTCTTATAAAATATATTCTTGTAGAAAAAAAGAGTGTAACACATTTAATTAGAGAGAGGCTTTTTGTCGAGTTACTTTTTAATTATAAGTTCGCACGTCACTGACATCTGTCTTTTTTACGATCATTTGGCTTGAGAGAATTCACCTATTTGAAAGTGATTAAGTTTGTACCGTTGCGTGCGAATATATTAGAATTTTTTTAGAAAATCACCTGAGGCTAGAGTTCCGCTTAGTGACTTTAAAAACGATTTTCAATAAAACAAAGTTTGCCATCACTTTGGCAAAATGTAACCAGAATATTCATTTGCTAGAAAATGAATCTCTTTAACCTTTTTTTTATCTTGTGTTCGGACTTCAATTAAAACAGTAGATTGGCTCGTCGGTCTGGACTGTCTCAAACGCGACTGCCGAAGATTAGCTTAGATTAGAAGCGCTTAAATCACAATCTGTCATTTTTAATGGCAAAATTGAGTGTTTGGATGTGATTGTCGGAAATGAACGCTTTGGGCCTAGTAACACTTAGTCTGAGGAGCTCTTAACACCAAAAATTCACATTAGCACATAACCAACAAATAGTAAAGTTTTCTTAACATTTAACATTAAGGTGCTTGCTTTTAATGATTTGCATTGATATTTTTGCACCACTCAGAAAAAAGCCAATCAATAGATAAATCATAGGAAGGTAACGTTAAATATCAATTCAGTCGTTTGATTTATTAGTCTCGTGTTATTTGAGGTTTTAACAGGAAAGTACCAAGTTCGAATTGAACATACATTGCTAAAATTGGAATTTTTAATAAATGCTCATCAAAATCTAAAATCCGTGCAAATATACATTAACAATTTTTAAGCTAATAAATCAGGATCAGCTTGAAGGTATTGAAAATTCAAATTAAGGAAGGGATACAAACTAAACACAAGTTTAACTTGCTACTTAAAAACGTCAAACGTTTTGCTATCTTGACACTAAACAGGGAGAAATAATTCAGACTCTCAAAACTTGTAACTTTTATAACATCAGTAACTACGATTTTACTTTAAACTACATTTTAAAAATTTAAGTATTGCATTAGACACAGCTTTTATGTCTTAATTCACTGAAACTGATGTTGAGGTTGCAGCTCTGGACATTTTTAAAGGAAATCTATCTCCAAATTTTGATTTAATCGCTACTTCCGTGAAAATAGCCTGTTAAAATAGCCAGAAAAATCCCAATAAACTCAAGCATTGAGTTTTACCGTGATGTATATAATATACTTTTCTGTTTTCTTAATGCTCATAAGTCTACCTGCACCCAGCGGTTTGGAGAATATATACATTTATTATATGGCTGAGTCTGTCTACGCCATGCGATTGGTCAATTTGCGGTCCGTAAATAGAGAATACTTCATGGAAAGTGCTGGCGTACGGTATTTACGCACGAGTTGTTGACGTATCAGAAATCGAACGAGTGAGCGCAGCGAACGAGTAAGATTTCTGATACAAAAACGACTGCGTAAATACCGTACAAAGCACTTTCCATGTGGTATTGTGTTTATTATATACATACTGAGACATTCATCATTTTGGCGCCCTTTTTATTTTAAATCTTTCAAAAATGCTACCGCAAAATGACAACGAAAACGAAGTATCAGCTTTTTAGTAAAAACGTTTGTTAAAAACATAAATGTCGGTAAGGATATGAGGTAATCCAAGAACTATAAGTAATCTTAACTGTTTGTTCTCAATGCACAATTGAAAATGCGTGAATTTAAGTAAACTGGCCGGTTTCAATATAAGCTCAAGCTTAAATGAAAGGCAAAGTAGCTCCGACAAAAATCACAACAAAAGCTTACGTGTCGTTCTGTTTTTCCCTTTCCGCTGTTGTTTAGCCGGCTCTCTACCGTTTTCTTTATCGACAGTGAAACAAACGAAACTATTCCACTCCATTTCCGAAATGTTTTTCACTTTTTTAGCGAGAAAAATTCTTTGAGTAAAACTTTTCTCGTTGAATGTGTGCGAAGCGGCGCTGTAAGCTGCAATAAAAGGAGGAAATTTTGGCGCGAAACTCACACACCTCTGTGGCTTCTGATTGGACGTATCATTTTTCTCACACGTGAAAAAACATGGTTCGCGATTATGATTGGACATATCATTTTTTTCACGTGTGAAAACCATCGTTCGCTCCTCTGATTGGCTTGAACTAATTTGCGTACGAAAATTTAGGACATAGCTTTTTGGTGAGTATTTCTCGGTATGTATATAATAACTTGCTATACGGACCAAAATTTTTAAATAAAATGCTCATCTCGGAGCTCTAAATCTCTTTTCCTCGGAAAAAAGGTTTAAATAAAGTTATAAGATGCCTGTTAACCTTTAGGACTTGGATGTTGACTTTGGCCTTCACCATTTAAACTGTGTTTATTTGTGAACGAAGGCGATGAAGAAACTAACTCGTAATCTTATCGAAGAGGATTCTTGTCAGTGTTTGAAAATTTTGTCGTAGTACACAGTTAAGAAGACGCAAATCGACTGGCAGAGATTCGAGATGTTTAATTTTGCCTAAGGGAAAATGAGTAATTCCTTCGACAAATATGATAACAAACGTACCTGCACCCGATCATCTTGACAAGCTTCTTTGCCATTTGCAGTGTTTTTTCAAAGACCAACGAAAGAAAGATAGAAGCGAGTTCGAGCCAGACACAATGTCCAGTTCTCAAAAGACTCCACCGTCACATTAACGAGTTATTACTTACAGTGCTCTTGGTTTTGACCGAATAAACTTTAAAATATGTCTGTAAACCCTGAGGACTGGGATGTTGACTTTGCCTTTCCAAATTTTAACCTAGCTTTGTTTTAATGAGAACGAAGCTGATGTAGAAACTGAATCGTAACCTTACCGAGGAAGAGAATTCTAGTCAGTGTTTGAAAATTTCAACGCAGATCACAACTGAAGACGAGAATGAACTAGCACTGAGGTTTTCCCAAAAACAATTAACGAGCAAATCCTTCGACAATGACAACAAACGTACCTTGAAAACCTACTTTCCCCTTTGCAGTGTTTTTTCAACAAGGACAAACGGAGGAAAGATGGAAAAGACTTCTAGACAGACACAGTGTCCGGTTTCCAAAATACTCCAGCGTTACATTAAAGAGCTAAAACTTATAGTGCTCTTAGTTCAGGGGCACCCAACGACAATTTTCGCAAAATATCTGTTCGGAAGAGAATTTGAGGTCTAGAATTTTCGGAACATTTGTTGTAAAATTTCTTGCTTGCCTGCCTCTCCTAGGATTTTCGAACATCTAAAAAATGGTATAATTGCCCATTTTTAACGGATTTTTACCCTTAAAAGGTCACCTAGAGTTTTCGGGAGCCTTTTTTCTGGCTGAAATTTTGGAAAAGGTAGGTTCTGATCACTAAAACTTTCGGATCACTAGACTTTCAGCTAGGAAATCCGAACAGATGAAAAATTTTTAGGGGATAAAAATATGCCTATATCTACCTTTAAATACTAAAATACGTTTAACACTGCTATGTTTAAGTGGTTTTGAACTTTATTCTCGTTGGGTGCCCCTGTTAGTTTTGACCGAATAAACTTTTTCACAGACATGGCGAATTTGTTTTTACTTTCTCGGAAAGCCTTTGTTATATGCTTTTGTTTTCGTGCGCCAATAAAAACTTTCTTTTTTGACGCCTGTCAAATGACTGTCAAATCGTAGGTCCTGCACTTGTTTCCGGTCTCCCAAACAGGAAGAAGCCATATAATAAACATCTTATTAGCCTCGTTTTTTCGGTCCGTACTGTAAATTACGGATTCTCGTTTTTTTCCATCAATTTATGGCCTGCGCGCTTGACGCGCTTGGGCCATAAATCGATGGAAAAAAACTCGGTCCTTAATTTACAGTACAACACAGTTGGCGGTCATTGTATAAACGGTTTTCAAGTTTAGTAGGGGGAAAGCTCCAAACGCCCTTCCCGGTCTGGATAGCGTTATGATTTGTTTCGAAAACAAAGGGCAAGTGCACAGTAAAGTTGATAAATAGTAGTTCTTAAATTTCACCCCGAGTGCAGCATAAAGTTATTCTTCCTGTAGCGCCAACTGTGCTGGCTGTTGGCCTCTGATTACTTAGTTTCTTTCATTATAGCTTTTGGGTTAAAACCCTGTTTCAGATAGAAAATAGTCTGTCAGCAATTGTGCATCAACTTTCACAACTGTGTTGGCATAACAATTTAAGAATAAATTTGTCCAGCATTTTGTGCAGCGCTTTGTATGATCACAATTGAATTCAAACTTGCAGATACAAAAT
>CALNXK010000001.1:2075000-2100000 GCA_942486035.1 Porites lobata | reverse complement strand
GGATATTCTGGCGCCGTGGAGAAACTTAATTCCTCTTCCAGTGTTGACAGTCTTTATCCCCAGAACAGAAATTTGGTATCTCGAAGCGGCTGTGTAATGTTCTTCTTATTACATAAACACCAATAAAATTCCAAACCATTTAACTTTAAAATATATTTTTTGCGGCGATTGATAAATTTTTTGCTGCAAAATGCACGATTTATCATACATGTGAGGATTTCAAGTTTTCGCGCGAAAGCTCTCACCTGGTATTTCTTTGGTGGTTATATAATAAGTCACAATTAGCGTCGACTGACAGTAATATTTTGTGCTTCCATGGCAGGTGAGTGTGACATGGGAGGTCCGATTCTTCGCGGTTGGGGAAGAAAGGAAAGGAAAACCTTCTTGTAACGCCGGCCATAATTAGGATTGCTAAGTCCATAAATAAATGGATTAACACAAATGGTGATGAAGTTGAGAATTGCTGTGAAATGGTGGAGTGTAGAATCTATTTTCGCTTTACCCGCAGTTGCAAAGATAAAGAAGATTTGGTTTGGGGAATAACAAATGAGTAAAATACAGGTCATAATGCCGATCATTCTTGTCATCTTCCCTCGCAGTTTGGCCTTGCTCTCCGCGGAGGCAACTGGGGAGTTGTTTGTCTTCACGATCATATGTACGTACAGTCCAATCATGGTAAGGCAAGGAAAGAACAGTTTCATGATAATAAGGAACACAGACAGAGACGTGCGGAAGATAGACCCTGATGAAATAAAGTTGAATTTGCAGATGTCATTGGATGATGAACTTGGTTCATAGCCGACGTCAAACAAGTTTGTTCCAGTGAGACCAAATGACCAGACCCAACAGAACAAGACGTAACCCATGAGTCTCTTTCCCTTGAAGATTAAGTTATATCTAGTAGGTTTTACAACAGCAACCCATCGCTCTACTGTTAACAGCAATGTAATGTAAATGGAGAAAAACACGAGTTGAAAGAGAAACACTCGGCTCCAAATCGTTCGACAGTAGATCTCTCCCAGAAATGGATCGGTTGGACGAGGAATAAGGTCACCAAGGGCGAAGCGCGGACTCGTGATCAAGAGAATGGCAGTCAGCACATCTGCTATGGCAAGGAAAAGAATGAAAGCGTTGTAGGACTTTTTCAGCAACGTTTTGTCACGAATAAACACTAGAATGGTCAACGTGTTTCCAAGAAATGCAAAGATGGAAATAATGCAAATAACAATCTGGATTTTGGTAATTCCACCGACATCCATTGCTTGCTTTGATCAGTGTGGGGGATAGATATTAAACTGTGTCTTGCGGTACCTCTTCAGATAATAAATCATACTCTTTTAGGCTTGTGTTGTTAGGTTCTTGAGCCAGCTATGAAGGACCAATTGTAAATTTTGGCTGATGTTGTTGTTCTAGCACCATGACGAAATCAGTATCTAAAGTGACGGAAAATCATTGAATTCATATAGTAAACGTTAACAAGATTAATCGTGAAGGTATAAAGTACTGACTTCTTCATCGTCTTATTTAAGATTTATAGTGAAAACAATGTAATGTATTATGTCACCTATATTTGATAAGCCTCTAAACTAGAAATACGGGACTCTCGCGAAAATGAGATGGTCTCATCACAAGTCATCAGCCAATTTCTAAGCAGATATATCAGACGTCGATATAATACGAACTATACGAAGTATTACATGTATAAACATAGGAATCGCTGATACACGTGTAAAATTCTTCAAACGTACTTTATACAAGATGAAATGTTCGTTGCAGGTAGAGAAATATTAAAACTACGATTAAATAAACAGACTAAAAACACAGGTAAATTCCTCAACAGAGCACAGACGGCACAAATTTAGCCTGGTGTTTATTTGTTTCAGCTCTCTATGACTGATATAACATGTCCTGACCTAACAATGTAGCACCACCGAGAAAGGTAGGACAGAATCACCAGCTCAGTAATAAACCCGCTCTTCAGTTGCATTATCTGATTGACCTTGATCGAACGAGGGTGATGCGCATGCACAAATGACGTAATTCAAAATGGCGCCGAAAATGGAGACGAACAACAATAAAAAACTTGCTGAGAAGGTCACTTCCTACTGAGTATCACAAGATTCCCACGATTAGAAGTTGCATTCTCCTTACGTCGAACGCAACAAAAGACGTTTACAAATAACATCTCACGTATTTGTACTCAGATGACCGGTTTGACAGGTTTTCTTCACACGTCTCCCATGTGAAAAAATCTAAATTTTTACATAAGCCACAAAAAAAAATGAACGTGAGCCATATTTTGAGCTTAAATGAAATCACGTTTCTAGAGTAAGGTGGTCTAACCAACAGTGAAAAACATTTACTAAAAACAACTTAAAAACTCCAGGACTGAATGGCAATGAAGAACATACAGAGCTAGAGACCTAAATGTGTTTGCGAGATGGAGACTAGCCTGCGTAGCTGGCGGTATTGTGTACTAGTCGTTCATTCATTCATTCATTCATTCATTCATTCATTCATTCATTCATTCATTCATTCATTTATTCTTTATTTGCCATATATACAAAATTTTACAGTGCCAAGGTTGGAATAATGAGATTAAAGAAAAAGTAAATGGCAAGGAGACCTGAAAGTCGAGAGAGATTTGGCGGCGGAGCAGCTCCGCTGCCAAAACTTTAATCACACAATACCGCCAGCTGCTCAGGCTAGATGGAGACAACTAAATCCCTAAAACTAATAATATCCATTAAGTCATTTCCTCTGAGTAATTGAACAGTCTTTATTGCCAATTCTTTTCAAAGGTAAAAAAATCAGTTTATTAACAGATTCGCGAGACGTTTTGTTGTTAATTCCGTCGAAGATGAATTATCAAATCTGTTGTTAAAAAATTTACCATTTGATCCTTTCACAGATACTTAGGTGTAATTTTTTCTATAAGGAATGTAAAAAATTCAGTTTATTTTAGGTATATATACATATAAACAGGCATACTGAGTTGTGTTGTAAAACTCCCTTCAGATAAGGTTGCGTTAGTCACAGGAAACACGTAGGAGTAATTTTAGTCTTTCAGGGGGCCGCTGGTTTCAATTTGCTTTAGGGAGGGGGCGGGTGTATGAGGGGGTCTCTAGCTATGTTCGTTTAAGTGCATCTAGCTGTTTTTTAAAATGCTACGAGTAACAGATTTAGTGGGGCAAAGTCCATGAAAGTTATTATCGCCAAAAACCCGAAAGCAGTGTGTATTCCGCTTTTCGAGGTACAATGTATTAAATTAAATTAAATTTTATTATTCACACTATAAAATATTTACATTATATATAGTAAGGTAGGAATACACTAATAAAGGAGAAGAAGAAGGAAAAAAAAATTAATGGCTTAAGTAGAAGTGTACGGTGGACAGAGGAGCTTAGCTTTCGAGCTAACCACCGCTATATTATGACTGGAAATACATAATAAATGTGCGCTTGGTGCCATGGCAACTATGGACGATTATGCCAGCAGTCAGGTTATGTGAGACAGTCATATTACAATTGCTACCTTTGAGAGTTAACTAGAATTCCCTTATATTCTTTTTTGAACTTATGGTAGCTAAGTGTTTTTATCTTAGTAGGAATCTCTTCCCAAGTTTTGGTTATGGTAAACTTAAATATTGTGTTTGCCGTAATTTGACCTTACACGTGGTACATGAAAGTTAAGATTTGAGGCACATCTGGTATTGTATGAGTGAATATCAGACACCTTTGTGAGGCAGTTTTGAAACACTTCAGGGACAATATAAGATTCGTGTTGCTCGTTTCTGTCGTTTCTGTGTTCATTTTTAAACAAAAGGCTCTTTTGAGTGTCCATTAAAATTGTAAATACGGCAGTTAAAAAACAGAGTCACCAGATAAACTCTTATCTCTATTAGGCAAAACGTAAAACGTCATTTCTTCGTTAAAATTCACTCTTCGTCACAATTTTTCTCTTTAGACAAAAGATAATGCTCAGGCCTTTTATGAGGATCAAAACAGCAAATCTGGCAAATTTTATAACCATGATTGACGCCCGAAATTTTTTTCCGTAGCCTTACACAATATGATGAAACCGGTCATTCACAAAAAAAAGCAAAATAATCAGAGCGCAATATTTTTAACTCTTCAGGCGTTTATAAAAATTAGAAAATAGAGCTCTTTAGGGAGCATACTCTGGCAAAATAGGATTTAACTTTGTCGAATGTTTCACTTCCTTTCGTTACCACTTCTCTTAAAAAGTGTCATTCAGTACAAGAAATTTCTTCGCCAACGTTAAAAAAGTCCGTGGAAAGAAAGAGCGAGTACTTGGGGAAAATAAAAATACTGAACGCAATTGACTGTGCTGGCCCGATGAAGCCCTTTTAACACCTACGTAAATACTTAGAGTGTTCTTTTTGAAATGAAAACGAAATAATCGTTTGACAGAGTTCTATAATTTTTTTTGTTCTTTAGCCTTGTTGGGTGGCGAATGGCACCTACAGAGTCATGGACAAATAACCTTTATACAATCTCGAAATCTCGATACCACCGAGAGACATTCACATTGTCAGTTCCGAAAAGTTGTTGTTCATCACTCTGTCGTTTTCACAGCTCTTTATTTTTTGCACTTAACTTAAATTGTCAACGTATACACTGTAAAATTCCGAAAATAAGCCCTGGGGTTTATATTTTTCAAAGGCCTTTTTTGTGGAGGTTATTTTTGGAGGGGCCTTTATTGGGAGGGGCTTATATACGAAAGGAAATTTGCGTTTCAGAATCGGCTAGCTTATTCTTGGAGGGAAATTTGCGTCTCAAAATCGATTGGGCTAGCTATAGTTAGAAGGAACTAAACTCCCCTTGAGGACGTAGATCTTTCTGAAATTGAGCCATGCAAGTACTTTGTCTATATGGACCAAGGAAATCCAAGCCAAGAGTGAAGAGTGAACTACGCAAACAGCAATAAACTGTGAAACTTTTTGACTGCAATCATTTTGCACACTTAATTTATGTGTTACTGCACCGTTTTTGCTTTGTTTCATTTTGTATTTGAGGGCAATTTCGAAGTACAGGCTCTCGGGCGCTTATATTCGGAGGGTTTGTTTTGCGTTACGAGTTTGGGGGGCTTAAATTTGGAGGGGCTTATTTTCTGAATTTTACGACATTTTGAGAGCTTTTGTAGTAAGGTATCCGGACTTATATCAAAGTTAGGCAGGGTACCTTTGTCAGTATACACATCAGTTATAAAGCTCAGTGAACTGGAGTATACATCCCGTCACACACTCACCTACTGTGTGTCTCGACCGTCCTCTTCAAGCTAAGCAATCATTTTACCAAACTGCCAAGACTTTTAGCTGTTTATATAAATTTATACCATTATCTGATGATCCAAATCAGGTGGGGGAAAGCCATTATAAAGCCAGGATAATTTGCAATACAAGACGTTTTTCTTTGAGTCAGTACAGAACAAAGGCGGTGTTTATCAGGATTGCGAACAGTGATCAGTAGTTAAATTTGGCCGCTTTAATGACAACATACCCGACAATATAAAAAGACTAAAACTAAAATGGCGGCTAAGCACTTTTAAAGACTTTAATATTACATATTGCAGTTTTAGCCCTTTAAAATAAAAAAAAAAGATGAGCAAATGACAAAAAAAAAAGACTTGATGCCAATCACTATCACCGTAAGAAGTTGCACATCGTGATATTTAATATAAAAATGAGTAGATGAAATTAACTGATTTTAAATTGCTACAGGAAAATTTAACATATTTAATCAGAGACAGGCTTTTAAGTCCATTTGTTGAGTTATTTTTTAATCATAAGTTTGCACGTCACTGACATGTTTTTCCTTTTTTTACGATAATTTCACCTATTTGTAAGTAATTAAGTTTTCACCGCTGCGTGCGAACACATTTTTTAGTAGTTCCGACCTATAGCTAGTTTTCCCCTCCGTGACTTTGATTTGTATCAGCAAAACAGAGTTTGCCATATATCGCACTGTCAAAATGTAACCAGAATTTTCATTTGCTAGAAACTGAATTTATTTAACGATTTATATATCTTGTGTTAGTACTTTCATTTCAACAGTAACTTGGCTCGTCGGTATGGAATATTTCAAACGCGACTTGTACTGCCTCAGATTAAAACTGCTTTGATCACATTTCGCCAATTTCGACGGGGAAAATGGAGAATTTCGATGTGGTTGCTAGAAACGAACGCTTTTGGGCCTAGTAACAATTAATTTGGATCGCCTTAGCACCAAAAATTCGCGTTAGCACTTAGCCAACAAACAGTAAAGTTTCTATAACATTTAACTTTCAAACGTTTGCCTTTAAACACTACACTTAAATTTTCTATTTCTTTTTTTTTATTTTAAAGCCACCTAGAAAAAAGCCAAAAAAAAATCACTTTCGTTTGATTTATCAATCTCGCGTCATTTGAAGTTTCAACAGTAATGTGCCGCGTTGAATTGAATATAATAGAAATTGAATTTAATAGAAATCCGGCCGTTTTGGAGACAACAAAGAGGTAATGGATGGATGTAAACTTTGTAAATTACTTCTTTTCTCCTGTCAGAGTTGCCTATAAATTTGAAATTCAAGAATTCATCTACGTTTGTAGTGTGGTGCTAACACATAGGATGATTTTGTAAATATGAGTTCTTCAGCCATAGTTTGCCACTGATATCAGTCATTAAACCATGGATTTAAAATTAAGAGTCGATACAGTTTACTTCTCAATAAATGCAACTTCCAGGGTTTATTACTAAAACAGTATTTGCAGCACGAACGGCAGGTTAAGAACAATATACTAATTAACATTTTTTGGGATGAACCTGCAGGCGGTTTTTAACCCTCAGAGATCTGAATAATTCTTTTTGTTTTTCATTCAAAATATTTCTCCATTTCTGATTGGCTAAAATCTCGGGGTTATTAGGCTTTTGCGTTGGTTGATCACGTGATCAACTTTCTGCATAATCCCGTTTAAGAAAAATGATTTTAGCAGGAAATGACAGAGAGTATTTAAAACTAGATATCTTTTGAATTTTAAGCCTTGTATCTCAAAAGCAGCGATTGCTGCGGTCTCCGAAAATTAAGGGGATTTGTGTAAATGAGAAAAACAATTCTCATACAAATATTTGTAAACTGTAGCAATATCTTTTCGTTATGTATAAAGGGCTAAAATTTTCTTTTGTTAATAACAGAAAATTTCAGCGCTGTAATACATAAGGGAAAGATCTTACGGCATTTTGAAATTTTTCAAATTAACAATGATATTTATAACGACTTTTTTACTCAACATAATCTGAGGACAGACAAAACGAGTTCTCAAGTGCTTTTTAGTTTGTCCCGAAAGTCATTGGTCGAGTATTTACGATTGATATTAATTGCAAAAGAGCAGAGCAAATAAATAACAAAGATCTGGAGCGCTTCCCAATTAGGCAAAATATCTTGTTAGACCTGTTTAAATGCAAATGAACGCGCGACATTTTCCGGAACAACCGGAGACCTTTCGAGGTATTCCAGTTTTTCTGTTCCAAGCCGTTGGAACAGAATTTCCCTTTCCATTTGCGCAATTCTGTTTAATTCGGCCGGCGGCTGGCGCCTGGAATTTATCCCGCCATTTTCAATGTTTCCCGGAAAGCGTTGTTTACGAGCAGTCGCAGTTTTTCTTTTCATTTCTTATCGTAACGTTGAAAATGGCAATTGCATCTGTAGACGCAAAATAGTTTTGGACTCTTTTGACTTCGTCAATATCAGAAGTCAAAGTAATTTTCACTTTTGGACAAAGTTTAATTCAATTCTTCGTCGAAATTGTCGCAAAGTACCGGCAGTGCTACAACATACATTTTCATTGGAATTTTTTTTCACCTGAGCAATGACATTGTAAACGAGGCTCTATGGCTCACATGGAAAGCCTTTCCATTTGACCCGGAATGTTTCCGGAATTTCCAACCGCACGGTTTTGCCTAAATGGAAAGCGCTCCTTGTCGTCGCGAACAGTGAGATTATCCCTGGAATTCATTAAGCCCATCAGAAACAGAACAATCAGGGGCGTCCCTAGAGACCTGTAGGCCAGGGCCCACAAAATATTTGGTTTGATCACTCTACCGCTTGTAATAAATTATGCGTTGTTGAAGTGAGCTAAAAAGCTTAAGAGGGCAAAGTATTGATGAGGTCAGAGCGTGCTAGTCATGAGTGCAATTTTCGGAATATGCGGAAATGAAAGTCAGCCAGACCTACAAATAGTCGAAAAGCTGGCTACACCCCTGAGAATGATTAGAATTATAACAATCTTAGAGTTGGCCCAAGTTACCCTAACAAGGGAATCAATAGAAACGGAGATAGGAAGAACGGAGAACAGAAACCAGAAAATAAGGAATAACCTTAATGCCACAAGTTTAGTAAGGACTGGAAAAGAGCTTTGTTATTGGCTCTAAAGTTTTGCTTCGTCGGTTTGTTATTTACTGGGTTGTAAACTAAACACGTTCAACGGCACACTACTTTCGTGTTCACCCTCCACGTCCACTCTTTCTTCCTTTGCTTGCTTGGAGAGAGTACTGAAGTGTTGGCATTGAATTGGTGTTCATATTAGACGGGTGACGGACTGGATAAAGTTCGGTATCTTTGGACCCAACAACATATCTGTCCCTAAGGTTCAACTGCAATAAACGGCTTCTTAACGTTTCAGAAGTTTCTTGTCGGGTTTGCCGTCTCTAAGACATGTCCAGTTTGCTTTCATGCGACATTAGCGCTACCTTTGATCCTCTTTTACAGAATTTATGCAGCACATTATTATGAAAACTAAGAACTTAGCCTTCTGTGACAACGGCGATAATTCCTGTTGCTCATTCAGTATATGAATGGATTCAAGGAGCTGTTGATAAAAGCCAGAAGAGGACGGTGTGTATTTTAGAATCAAGCTGCGTTATTCCTGCCATTGCCAACGCGTAGAAGGTCTGACTTGGCGCGAAACAGATGATCAGCAAGAGGCTCGCGATGCCCACCATTCGTGTCATTTTCCCGCGCATTTTAGCCTTGCTTTCTGCTGAGGCTACAGTAGAAAGGCTGGTCTTGTGCACCATGTGAATAAACAAAACCAGCATAATGAAACTTGGGGGAATCATCTTAAAGAAGACTTGAATGATTCCAACCAACGGGCGATGTTTTTTCCAGACCACCACCTATTGCAGGGTCCAGTTGGTGAAGAAGAAACGTATTGCGCTTCGAAAAAGGTGGAGCAACAGAGAACAAGTGACATCAGCCCAACAGCGAACTGAATATGTAAATGAAAGCTTCTGGTTGAAAGTATTGCTTTATTTGAATTGTCTGATCACTGCATACCATCGTTCAGTCACCAAACCCAAGCAGATATACGCTGAGAATACTAAAAGCTGGAAGAGAAGCATTCGACTCCAGATCACTCGGCAGAAATTGTCGCTCAAAATTGGATTACTTGGATAGGGGAACGCATCACCAAGAACAAAAGCTGGATTTGTAATCAAGTTGATGGCGGTCAGAATATCAGGTACCGCCAGAGAAAGGATCAAAATGTTGTAGGATTTCCTTAGCAGCTTCCTGTCTTGAATAAAGAACAAAATCACCAGTGTGTAAATTGTGTAAATTTGAAACTCATCCAAGTCTGTGCTCGCACATGAAAAGGCCTTTTCCTTTGCAAAAACCAGGCCTGGAAATGAAAAGCCTGTAACAATAAGTTTCATTTGCATGAGAATAAAAAAATTTCAATCAAAGACTTTGCAATTTCGCTAACTCTGGGAATGGACTCATGGGATAACTGCTATGTACTTTTAACTTGAACAGCGAGAAGTTCTATAACATACAAAAGAGTTTTTACAAAAGTACATCATAAATTATTTATTGCACATTAGAGCATGGGTTTTCTTGTCTTGAATTGTAATTTCTCTCTCTTTTTTTGTCGCTGACATCCTCGGTAACGTATTTCAAAAGTCTCGAAGGTTACTGTATACGGAAAATAATGCGTTTCTTTTCGTCTTCCTGTACACTCACATAAAATTCAGTCAAAGGAGAGGTATCAGGACACCCGGCAAGGACTATTTCGTGCTTTGGTCAAAAAACACGATAATCCATATATAACTTTATTTTTATTTTTTCCAAGGGGGAATGGTAATGAATCCTCCGATCTGGTTATTTCTTGGCACGGTCCGGCCTTCATTACCTTTAGTTAGTATGCTTAAAATAAAATTTTAAAAACCACGATCAACGCATTGCGCTTTGCATGTTAGATTTTCATCAACTAGGACTCCAAGGGATCATTTTGACTTTTATAGCTCAGACGTTTCGGTGCCCTTGATGAGTAGAACTGACATATGTTACGCCGCAAAATGTAATAATCGCCGCAAAATGTAATACTAACGCAAAATGTAATAACATTGACGCAAAATGTAATAAAATTTTCAACGCAAAATGTAATAATCTTTCAACGCAAATTGTAATAACTTTTCTAACGCATAATGTAATAACGCAAAATGTAATAATTTCCGAAATAACGACGTGCATGCTATTTCAAAATCGGTATTGTGGCTCAGTAATCAGTAGCTGATCCAGATCTTCATGTGAATTATTATTATTATTATTATTATTATTATTATCACTACTTTTTTTATCAACTTTTTGATGCTTTTTATAATTGTTATTAGTAGTCTTTAGATAGTCATTTTACAACAATTCTCTTTCGTAGACAAGAAAAATGTACATAGGGTATATATTTTAATATTTCATATTCTTGAATCTTTAAATAGTCTATTTTTTTTTTTAAATCTATGAATAAAGTTTTGTTTTTATTTTAAAAAAAAAAAAAAAAAATTATTATCACTATTGATATTAATAATAGTAATAATATTTATTTTCTTCTTCTTCTTCTTTTTCTTCTTCTTATTACTATTAATGAAATAACGGTTGAAACGTCGTGTTACTTCCGTGCTGAGCTAGTAGGGACCTTAAGATACGAGGACGGGACAAGCTACGACGGCTACCAGAAGTAAATTTGCGCAACGAGGCATGCGCACACGAAGCCAAAACTCGTGTTCTTGCCGTCCTGGTCTCGCCGAGGACGCCATTCAGCCTGTTTTGCCGTCGTCTCGAAAACGTGAGTATTCTCGGCTTGTTTTTACCTACAATAAGGCGATATCGATTCCCATTTCAGATATTCTGGCCCTGGTGTTTCTTAAGATCATATTCTTCACGATTTTTGCCTGAAATATTTCGAAATTAGAAAAAAAGGCCATAGTTTATGTTCATCATTGTTTGTGTGTTTTGCAGTCGCGACCATGAATGTTCCTGAGTGCCCAGTGAAGAAAAGTAAATCAGTGTAAGTGAAATTAAAATAGATCCAGTTACAGTGGAGTAATAATCGAGTAAAAAAAGGTTCAGTGAGGGTTTCTTTGACTTGTACCTCCTGACAGTCCGCCAGTGTTTACCTTTTGCTCATTTGAAAAGCAATTTCATTTTTAAACTAAAGATTTATACGCCTGAATTGGATTCTAATATTTTTAGGAAGCTGGTGGTATGGAGTTTTCTTCACGATGAAATGTTGTGCCGGGAAATCACTGGAACAAAAAAGAGCACTGTTGCGAGAGAAAGAAAAGAAAAGAGGTCGCTGAAAACTTGAACCAAATTGAAGCTGTTTATTTCACAGTTGACAAAAGGGCAGTTCGAGATCGCTACAACCTTCTCACGAGAGAACTGAAGACCAAATCGAAAAAAGAGGGAAAAAAAACAGGTGACACTAGAGGAGTTTAGTGTGTTGTTTCTGTATTTTTGTATTTTGATGTCATTATTTCAAGTAAAAATAAAAAAAAATTCATATGGAAATTTCGGCTTCTTCAAGGTTTCATCGCATAGTAGAATAAATTTATCGTCGTCTATCACACCGTCTAAGTAGCTCTCCAGAAGAACGGTCCTAGCGTCTTTAAAGGTCGACATATTTGTTTGTGAAAGAAATATCGCCGTTGCCGTCCCAAGTGAAAATTGCTTGATCTTAGGTATTTTGTTTTTGGCGTGCACGACGGGGCTCGACCTAGTCTTCCCCATCCACCCCCGTCGCCGTCCTAGCTCCCCGTCCTCGTATCTTAAGGTCCCTAGTCTCTCTCGATCGCAGAGGAGGAGGAGCATTGCGTGACGAGACAAAAATGGCTGCAAGAGCTTGCTGTACTGTACCACAACTGTAGCAACTGAGAGACTTGGTTTAATTTCAGGTGTTGAATTTAATTCAGTCAAATAAAATAGCTGTTGTCGAAAACAAGTAATAGAATCAACTTTCAAAGCGTAATTCAAATGCATTTAAAATATAAGATATCTGTCACACTTTTTTTCATGAGAACCAGACAACTTTGGCTGTAGCTTACTTTTCCTAAGTTCTGATTTAATAGAGGCAGTTGTCGTTTGCCTAGAACAGATAGCGCAAAATTTTTTTAGTTAGCCCGGTAACGCATTTTTGATTGCAGTAGAGCTAAGCTGATGCACAAAAACATTGAATTTGCCTGGCAAGGCAGTTGTGATTAGAAGACAGGCCATCCTCTTTTTTTTCTCCGTTTAGCGTCGTCCGACCGACCCAAATTTTTGGCATTTTCAAAAAAAAAGTAACGACCTAGTTAAACCATTTTTCACTTGAAATAATTCTTTTAATCTGAAAAATGGGCATAGTAACAGCATAGAGAAAAACAGGAACAAAGACATAAACATTTTTTACAGTATATTGTGTATTTTGTTAATCCAAATATGTGAATTTTAACTTTTAACGTCGTCCTGGGGTACCAGAGCCTCCTATTCCGAGACTTCTTGTGATTTTGTTTTTTAGGCTTTTTTTTCAATCCGACCGACCGACTCAATATCAGGAAACGCATTCAACGCTAAAAGAAACCTTGAATTTGCTCAGCAACGCAATCGCCATTGGCTTAGAGTTGACGGGCCAAATCTTGAACTGGGAGATCCATAAAAAGTGCGCAATTTAGGGCCGACCATTTTTGACCACCTGAGGGGGGAGGGTGTATGGGTAATTTGGTTTGGGTTAGAATTTTTGGATAATTATGGGAAACTGTCTACATAATCCTCCCCTAAGCCAACATTAACACTTATTTCTCACTGAGGGCGAAATGTTGGCTTAGGACGGCTAGGTGGGCACCGTATTGGGACCTGTATTACGTTCAAATCAGCGGAAACAAACGTCCCATTCGGTTCCCTAAAGATGATTACATCTCCTCATTTCAACTGTTTCATTGTAATATTAGCAATAATAATAATAATAATAATAATTAATATTAATAGTAATAGTAATATTATTAATAATGTTAATATCAATATTAATATCAATAATGATAATAGCTTATAATTTAATTGAAGATCTGAATTCGCTACTACCGATGACTGAGCAACAATACCGATTTTGAAATAGCATGCACGTCGTTATTCGGAAATTATTACATTTTGCGTTATTACATTATGCGTTAGAAAAGTTATTACAATTTGCGTTGAAATTTTTATTACATTTTGCGTCAATGTTATTACATTTTGCGTTAGTATTACATTTTGCGCAGGGCTGCAAATAACGGCCGGTCAACGGACAATGTCCGGCCTGATCGCGGACTTGACCGGTCAAACTCCGGTCTTGCCGGTCATTTTGACCGGTCATTTTTGGATACAAACACTTTATTTTCCATACAGTTGTCGCTTAGTGCTCTATAACGCTGCAATGATTCCTTTTTTCTTTGGCGTTGTTTGCTGCTTTGCACTAAACCCTTCTAAGAAAAAGAACGCCGCAATAAATTAATTTCATGTCGTCATGTCGTAATCTAACGCAACAAAGTGAATAACAAACTGAGTTGGAAAGTAACGCAACGTTGCAAGTCGTACTGTACTTTCGGCTTTGCTGTAATCAGCAATGTGACCTTCTTTGGGAATTCGAAGGAATTCAGGCAAATCGATCGCAATTCTCAACAGGTCGTCCTGTGTTTCTCCGGGAATAAATGTTAGCGCATCGATTAATAATAATTTCTTTTATGTCGAACATGAATCTCGTTTGCAGACTCGATTCCAGAATGGTCTGATAAAAATTTAAGCTACTCAAGAGGGAAGGTCGTCGTCTATCGCGGCGCTAGATTCTCGTTCTTGTAAACAACTTTATGCAAATTTCTGTTGACATTTGAGCCCTTCGCGATAAAATGTTGCGCGATGACCCAAATTTATTTATTGACTTCTGATCATCAACACGCTGTTTGTGGAACAAACTTCTCACCAATGCAAATCAACTTCTTTGCCGAAAATATCAGCGACGATTCTTCTTTGAGGAAGTGACTTTCGATCACGTGCCAGGCAAGGAAAAAGATCAAGTTTCACCGATGTTCATTTCGGAACATCAACGTAAAACAAGCGTGTGCAGATTTTGTAAAATAACCCAATTTTTTTGTTTTTTTTTTCGTAATTTCTAAAGTTTGCTGAACTGTATGTGTATTCCGCTTCCTGAACCTTGGGAGTGTGAAAAGGATTTACGCTTCACTTTTTACCTCTAGAGACTTCAGATACCGCCGTGCAATGATACTCAAGGTAGAACGTAACATTAAAACGCGCGAAAACTGCGGAAAAGAACTCTACAACGTGCGAATGCATTTTTCACCAATTTGCTGTCAAAAATGTGAACATCAATGTAGTAATAACGATCTATTTCCAGCATAATTGGATATTCCTTAGGCAAAAGAAAATTATTAGTATTCTTTATTTGACCGGCCAGAATCGGGGTTTGTCCGGGCTAAAAAATATTTGGCCGGTCATCATGACCGGCAACCTGCTGTCCGTTATTTGCAGCCCTGTTGCGGCGATTCTTATTACAGTTTGCGTTAATATTACATTTTGCGGCGTAACAGACATATTAGGGAAGATCATTTATATATAAAATCAACAGAAGTGGGCCTAGAATCGATTCAAGAGGGGTTCCTCAAGCTAACGTACAAAACTCATCAAGTTTGCTGCCAATTTAAGAGCCATTTTCTGAGAAAATCGAGAATCGCAAGACACTCGTCAAAAAATCGAATTTTTTATTATTTTGCCAAACCATCCCTTTTAGTGACCTAATTTAAGGAAAAATAGTTTTGGGTTCAAACGATTCATTTTAAAGGAGAAATTAAAAAAAGTTTGAAAAATCGATTTTATTCCTGTTTTTCGAACAAAACACGGCAGGATGCAATGGCAACTTCGAGAGAAGGGTGAACGCGTAAGAAACATTCCCTGACACTGAAACTTCACCGAATTATTATTTTGTTCTTACTCTTGAAAACCTTAAACGAAAATTTGAAAAACAATGTCTTATATTTTTATAATCGACAAGTCTAAAGAGGTCGTATTTGTGACGTTAGACATGCTAGAAAACGAAGGCCAACTTTGACTATTAAAAAAGGCCTCTGGTATATGCCGCTTGATCATAAAATCAATATAAAATGGAACCTTGGCTTTCGTACTAACTTACTGGAAAGTTTTAGCTCTGGAAATCAAATACCATTCTGACACCAAAGCAAGTGGTGAGAGCAATTGAATTGGGAAATTTATGCAAATTAGACGGCTTGCGGACGGTTGTCAAACTAAAAGAAAGGTTTTACATGAAAGGATTACTCACCATTGCTTGTAACACGTTTTTACGGCAAGGAAAGTTATTTCCAACTTCTGTTGCGTCGGTTTGAGTCGCAAAATCCATAATTTTAAGCCAAACGGTCCAAAAGACAAACGTACGTTTGCTCAGCGACTGCGCCAGAATCTGGCGGTGAATCGAAATGAAGTCACAACACGTCACTGCGGTCCTTTTAGTTAGAAGCAAGAGTTGCAAGAGTTTTTACTTCAGTCAGGAGGCCAAAAGATTGAAAATTCATCGCAGACTAATGACGTCGATTTTGAAAGCGTCAATCGTTCGCCGGCTGATAATAAATATCGCACAAGATCGTATGACCTTTGGTGTGTGACCGGAAATCGGTCACACGCTTAAGTCACGTTAGCATACTGTCACGAATTTTAATACGATTTTTCACGTTTGCTTTCGACAAAAAATAGACTCATCGAAATAAAATCAGGCCTGCTTTATTTATTTATTCATTTTTTAATTTCTTTTATAGCCTGCAGAACTTGTTTCCCATGCATCGCGCGTGTCTCGCACCCCCAGTCCGCTTCGCAGTGCTAGCGTGAAAAGCGCAAAAAACTGAAATTGACTCGTGTTCTGCAGTTGATTTCTTTTATGGACACCTTCTAGGCATTGACAGGCTGTGAAAAAAGTGTATTTTTTTATTATTATTTTTTGAAGTGCTACATCATTTTCCTATAAATTTCAAACGTGACTGCTAAAAGACTGTTTGGAACCCATGGATGGAGAAAAGCTGTGCCGGAGAGAAGGTCAACCTCCCAGCCGAGCCAACTTTTGCGAGCGTTTATATGAGGAAAAAACTGACCACTTTGTCTGAGTCAACAGTGCTTACGCATGCTGTCTTTGTCTAGCCTTGACCGTGTTGTCCCAGCTAGCTGGGCGAGCCAAAGTGGAGAAATATTAGCCGGGCTAGAAGGGTGAGGCCACCACTACCGGCTCAGTGGAGGGCTGATTCGCCGGAAGCCCTCAACCCCGCCCACTACTGGTAGTAAGGCGTCTATCCGAACCAACCTTTTGTTTCTCATGTAAATGGTTTACCAAGTTTTGTAAGGAAATGGAGGAAAAGTTGGCTCGCCCAGGGTAGCTTGGGAGGTGAGTAAACACCAGATAACCCCAATAATAAGCACAAACTTTGATTGTCAGTTAGCCTGCGAACCGCAGACGCATTTCCGGTCGTCGCTTTTCTCCCTCCGAAAAATATTTTTCGGAGGGAGAGAAGCGACGACCGGAAATGAGTCTGCGGTTCGCAGGCTAATTGTCAGTTAGATGTCCACTATTTTAAGTAAGCGACCTGGCATGTGATTGTCGCATCCATGCCCCCTTCCAGATCCCTAGCCTGCGTGGCAGGCGCAGAAAGGGGAGGGGGAGGGGGGAGGCAGAAAGGGAAAAGGGAAGGGAGCGCCTGCTCTAAGAGCCTATGTTTTTGCATAACGCCTACCAATTTTCTAGTAATCCGATTACGCTTACTGTCAATCAAGTGTCGCTAGACTAGCCATTGCAGAAAAGTATTACACTCTCGGACTAAAGAAATTCGCTTAGTTATTCAGATCCAGAAGGCACTTTGGAGAAAATTGGAACCCTTATTCAGCCGTGATAAAAAAAGCTTTACGCTTCAAAAGAGGTCAAAGAAATTTCGCTCGCATCAGAGGGCAAATCCTGCCGACCAGAAAACAATAACTACAGTCAATCGATATGTATGTCATGACCTCTCAGTGTGAAACATGCGGCTAAAATAACATTTGCTCAGTATAATTGCAGAACCTTGATAAATTGGCTAAATCTTTCGCTGGGTAGCCCAACAATTCCATCTCCTGCAACTGGTCTTCGATAATACTTTTCAGTGGCGAAATGACGAGAATCGCCGCATTACCATTTAGCTCGTAGTTCTTCGCGCGTACAAACATTTGGTAGATTAAACTCTTGCCGTATCCGGTCCGCAAAACCGCCAGAACATCTCTGTCGGCTAAAAGAGCCCTTACTGCTGATTCTTGCTCTGGTTTTAAAACAGTTTCTCTACCACTAGATAAATTCACATCTCTCAAAGCACTCTCTACGACATCGACGTCTACCGCTGCCATCTCGACTGATTGTTGATTTGTGAAACGGGCATTTCAATATGTTACTCATTACGGCTCAGCCAATCAGAAATTTGCGGACGCCAGCGTCCGCAGATATGAACAAAAGGGGGTTCTTAGAGCAGGCGTCCCCTCCCCCTCTCCCCAATCCCCCTCCCCTTTTTCCCTTCCTCCCTATCCCCTACCCCCTACCCCTTTCGACGCCTGCTACGCAGGCTACCAGATCCCCTTTATTATCGGTAAGCCTCTGATAGGTCAAAGTAATACAGTCGTACCTCCAGTAAGCGACCACCAAAAATGCAAAGACTTAGTGGTCCCTAACGGGAGGTGGTCGTTTAGAAGAATCAGACCACATGGGGTCTATTCCGAGAAGAGGTCTGGCAGGCACATTCTATTAAATGGCGGTGTAACAAATTCCTGGCAAAATATTATCTTTTACCTCTTTTGATAAATACAGCTTTTAAATCATGCTCAATTTAAAGAGGGATTCAGGTGAGTGAGATATAGAATAGTCTAGAATCACAACAGAATCTTCACTTTGTTGGCTACATCTACTAAGTTAGGATAAGTGCGTGTGTTTCCACGATGTCGCTAAAGGTCTTCATATTTTCTAAGGAACATAGTGCACACAGCAAAAATAGAGAGCAGAGAATGCGTCAACTGGTCGCTTATGGAAAACAATTAACCGTGACGCCCAAAAAGTGGTCGCAGTCACTTACAGAAGGTGGTCGTTTACTGGAGGTTCCAACTGTAAGGCTTTGACTGGGAAAATTTGGTCTTTTGGATTGGCGGTCGCACATGGAGGTTCGACTGTGTTAGGTCTATTAGAGTATAAGCCACCATCACCTCACTGTGAGTGACGAGAGCCAGGAAAGTATAGTATACACTCCCTTAGGATACACAGAATCGTTGTTTTGAGGTCCCGTTTCGAGAAATGAATCATTCACGGGAGGTGCTGAAGTCCCATAGTGAAATTTATAAGGTTTATGGGTTTTTAGTGCAAGACGAAACACAATACTTAGGGCCCTGTTGTTCAAACGTTGAACAACAGGAAATCACTATCAAGCGAATAAGAAGAAGCAATTGCGTTACTTATTGGATATAGATTTATCCAGGGGAAAGCGTTAGTCCCGGGGGCGTTAGTCAACTTTTCCTGAACATACAGCCCCTCAGTCACTCTCCTCCGCAGACTTACCCTGGGCGACCAGGATAGGGGAATATAATACTCGACCTTCCTTACATCATCGCGAGAGCCTATAGCCTTCACTTTCTTTTGGCTCGTCCTACAATCCTACCCAACGTTCGTGGAACAGGAAGGTCTGCTTGCGAGGCTTGGGAATCTAGGTAGACTATGGTAGCATGGTGCAAATAGCCGTGAGCTACTTTGTCCACACGAACCAAGAGGATTGGGTCTGCTAGAAGAAATCAGGTGTAGCTTTCTGTGATAAGTAATATTCCAATAGTATAGGATCATAGTTTGAAGCCATTTCACAATCACTAGTTTCCGCGCACCTCTACCGCCGAGTTGTGGACAAAAGCAGCTGATAGCTGTATGCGAACCGTTTTTCCACAAAATGGTTTCTGGGTTTTCGTATTCGACAGTGTCATGTATTGATTTTTTTAATCTTAATCGAGGTCTTTTTAATTATGTACTGTCTATCTGACTGACTGTTTCTTTGTGTTTTTTTTTCTGGTAATAACAGGTTTCATAATTTGGTCGTGGTTGGGGTTATAGGCTCCTGATCGTGAGCAAATAGCGAAAAAATCAACAAGCAAAACCAAAGTAAACTATAGCGTTGAATCCGTTGGCCACGGAGAATTGGTATTATTCTGCAAGTTCTTTACTACAGCAAGAGAGTATACTCCCTTGACTATGGGACATTGGGCCGGGGGAACTTAGTATTTTGACCCGGCATAGGGGAGGAGGGGAGGGGACGGTGTACTCTGGCCAGATTCCAAGTCACGGGGATGATCGAAGTATGTTTTTTTCTTGGTTTGAAAATATTTTGAACAAATTTTTTTTTTTAGCTGTGGCTTTACTTAAGTATTCAAAATATTCGTTCTTTTTTGGTCTTAATTTTCGCTTCCACGGATCACTCACGACACTTGGAATCCGAGGTACCCCTCCTGTTTAGTACTTCGAAGGCAAAAAAGCTGTTTCAAAGCCTAGTAGGTAAATAAAAGAAAAATAAATCTGCATGGCTGTTTGTACTGCGATGAGAGGATTTCTTGTCAAAAAATGTGAAAACTGTGTTAAAATTGCTGACAACAGCTGACGTGACTAAAGCGTGTGACCAATTTCCGGTCACACCAAAAGTCATACGATCTTATGCGATGTTTATTATCAGCCGACGAACGATTGAAGTGATGAAAGGTTTTGAAAATCGAAGTCATTAGTTTGCGATGAATTTTTATTCCTTTTGCCTCCTGACTGAAGTAAAAACTCTTGTAACTCTTGCTTCGACGTGTTGAGACTTTATTTCGATTCACGGCCGGATTCGGACGCAGTTGCTGAGCAAACGTACGTTTGTCTTTTGGCTAAAAATTATATATTTTGTGACTCAAAACGACGCAAAAGAAGTTGGAAATAACTTTCCTTGCCGTAAAAACGTGTTACAAGCAATGGTGAGTAATCCTTTCATGTAAAACCTTTCTTTTAGTTTGACAACCGTCCGCAAGCCGTCTAATTTGCATAAATTTCCCAATTCAATTGCTCTCACCGCTTGCGTTGGTGTCAGGATGATATTTGATTTCCAGAGCTAAAACTTTCCAGTAAGTTAGTACAAAAGCCAAAGTTCCATTTTATATTGATTTTATGATCAAGCGGCATATACCAGAGGCCTTTTTTAATAGTCAAAGTTGGCCTTCATTTTCTAGCACGTCTAACGTCACAAATATGACCTCTTTACACTTGTCGATTATAAAAATGTAAAGCATTGTTTATCAAATTTTCTTTTAGGATTTTCAAGAGTAAGAACAAAATAATAATTCGGTGAAGTTTCAATGTCAGGGAATGTTTCTTACGCGTTCACCCTTCTCTCGAAGTTGCCATTGCATCCTTCCGTGTTTTGTGCGAAAAAAGAGCATAAAATCGATTTTCCAAACTTTTCCTAATTTCTCCTTTAAAATGAATCGTTTGAGCCCAAAACTATTTTTCCTTAAATAAGGTCACTAAAAGGGATGTTTTGGCAAAATAAAAAAAAATTCGATTTTTTGACGAGTGTCTTGCGATTCTCGATTTTCTCAGATAATGGCTCTTAAGTTTTCTGTTTTCGAACAGTAAAATATGATTTAAATTTAAAACCATTCTAACGTTTAGACCTAACTCCATAAAACTCAATCCTTTCTGGAGAAAGACAGAGTGGTACATGATGTCACAGGCATTTTTAGATCCAAAACGAACAAACCATTAATGAGAGATTTATCTATAGTTTTAATCCACTCATCTCTGGTTTAGTAAATTTTCATTTTAGTCGTTAGCCTTTGTATTTTCATGATGATTAAATCTTTATGTCTGATTGTAATATCTTGTTCACTAATTTAGTCGTTTAGACTTTTCAGACTTTTAGCTTTTAAACCGATAGGTTGATTGTAATTAGTGCTTTTAATTTTATTTAATCTTAGTCAGAGGACCTCCCTGAAAACCACTCAATGTGACGGGGGCTTCCTCTACAAAGATTATTCATGATTACTATTATTAGGTATGGCAAAGGGCTAACATTTTCAGTGGAAGGAATATTATAGGAGAACCTTTTCTGTTAAGCAAAGGCGTACAAATGGTAAGGGCGTAAAACTCGGGGCAGAGCCTCGCCGTGTAAAACTTTATTGAGTACAGTATATACTGGGAGAGACTTCTGGCGATAATCCGATAAATCGGCAAAATCTGGGATGGTCGGCAAAAAGCAAAATCCCCGATCGTCTGGGATTTTTCCGACATATGAAAACCAGGCTTTAGTACGACTTGGTTTAGTCAAAAATCGTTCCTGCTGCCGTGCTAAAGGAGAATTTAATAAGATGAACTGGGTTCGGCACCGCAGTCGAGGGCCTAGAAATAACGATAAGACTGTACACCTTCCATTATTGTTCTATTGTGGATGGCTGAACCCGCCGTTCTCTTAAAACAATGTCCAGATTAGCAGCATCAGCACCCCCTCGGAGGACTTTAGGACACAGAGAAAATAGAATCTTCTTGTAGCGACGGCGGTAGGTTTCGTTACTCAGTCCATAAATAAATGGATTAGCACAAGTAGGGATAAAGTTGAAAAATGCTGTGAAATGATGAAGTTTGGTATCCAGTATCGCTTTTCCCGCGTATGCTAAGACCAGTACGATTTGATTCGGGGTAATGCATATGATAAAAATACAGCTCATTGCACCAATCATCCTTGTCACCTTTCCTCGTAGTTTAGCCTTGCTCTCCACAGATGCAATCGGGGAGTTGTTTGTACTCACGATCATGTGTATGTAAAGCCCAATTATGCTAAGGCACGGAAAGGCCATTTTCATGAAAAACTGAAGGGTAGAAAGAGCCATTCGGAAGGACGTCCCCTGCAAAATAATTTCAAACTCGCAGATATTTCTCGATGATAAGTTTGGTTTATACACAGTATCGGCTAAACTAGCTCCCGTGAGAAATAACGACCAAATCCAACAGACAAAAATACACAAAATTAATCTCTTTCCCTTGAAAAAGATGTTATACTTGACAGGTTTTACAATAGCCACCCATCGCTCCACTGTTAACACCAAACTAATGTAAATGGAAAAAAACACAAGCTGAAAGAGAAACACTCGGCTCCAAATTACCCGGCAAAAGATTTCACCCAGAACTGGATTGGTTGGATAAGGAAATGCGTCACCAACAACAAAAGAAGGGTTTGTTATTAACAGGATGGCCGTCATAACATCTGCTATGGCAAGTGTCAGAATCAAAATGTTGTATGATTTCTCAAGCAGCCTTCTCTCTCTAATGAACACTAAAATGGTTACCATGTTTCCAGGAATTGCCAAGGTGCAAAGAACGGAGTACATGACCTGAGTTGTGTTAGTTATCCCACTCGCTGCAATGGCTTGTGACGAAGTTGAAGACGTTTCCGTTGTGCTAATCTTGTTCAGTGAAGAATTCATGGTTCCTTTGGCTTTGGGATTTACTTTTAAATTGGTCTTCTTGTGCTGATTTTGAATTGCACGCTGTCAGAATTAAAATACCATGTCATTCGATGCATGCATTCTCTCGAGATTTCTCTATTATAGGTCCTGTTTTCTTCAGTTAGACACAACTTTTCTGTATAATGCCCCAGGGGGACCTAACGACCAAATACTTACAACTACGTCAGATTAGCGTTAGAAGACTGTTTGGATAATTGGAACTTCCCTCAAATCTATTTATCTCTTCCGATGTCTTTGGGGAATTTTGGTTGTCATGAAAGTTTTAGGCGGCTTTTTGTCTCATCCGAAACTGTTAGCATCTGTAATGCTGGGTCAGGTCAAAAGTTTGAGGAAATGGAGTAGCCTTACTTTCATTAAAACCTAGGGGACGCCTGTTTTGTCTTTATGCCGAAATTTTCAGGCCAGCGCTTTCAAAGATGAATTACAATGTCGTGGTGATAAAATGTTATAAACGCAACCTCCGAAGCATTTCCCGAGCGTTAGGAAATTTCTAGGCAGTATTTGCTCCTTCGAACGGTTATTTTACAGAAAAAAGGTCGCTGGGTGCCTCTGAAGCCCTGGCGTAAGAGAACGGCATTTCTATCCATTTCTTCACAACGAGAAAAAGACTTACTTCAATAGACTTGGACATGATACAAAATTAAGATGACAATGTAAAATGATATGTAACATGATATGTAAATAAGAAAAATGATTATAATAGTGACATACTTCAGAAAGAAAGATTGGTTGTTAAGCAATCATGGTCCAATAACGAGCACTGAAGATATATGCCCGTCCCCAGCTGGATTTGCATGCAAAACCGTTCACTAGTACATGAGGACAAACAAAAAGTATTTATCTTCAGAAGAAGAAAACGGTTTTAGTCCTTTTGAACTGATAAAAACACTGAAAGCAAAATTGAGAAGACAGTCGGCTAAACAACTGGCATTTAAGGGATGAAACGCACAGTTATTAAAAAGTTGTTATCTGGAGCTAAAAAGGCGGGGAATGAAAACATGCCTAACTTGAGTTAAAGATTGTCAAAGTACATTCTACACACTTACCGATATACTAGAAAAATTTATAGACTGCCATACCTCACTTTTCGCGAACTGATTTGCTGAGAAGTTAAGTTTGATATATCAGCTTTTCAGGATTTCTCGTTTTATCCTGGAAAACAAAGTTCAAAAGCTTTTTGGGTGACAAATAAGCCGCACTAAAATCAAAATTCGTCGTTTTTGGTTGAAACAAAGGGCGGTATTAGCTACAAATCTTAACTTTGTATATCATAAATTGCGGTGACATTTGATATATATCAAAATTGGCACGAAAAGTTTTATCCTTTACATTAGGCGCTTTTCAAGTTCGCATTTCAGCTCTAATATTTGTTCATGATCGTGTGCTTTGAAGATAGAAAGTAAGAGAACCTTATGTTGCCTAATTTAGGCTATTCTGTGTTGTCGAATACCACGTTTTGCCTATAATTAGTTCTTTTTACAGTTTATTTTTGTCTCAAAAGATTTATTAAACTGAATGGTTGACTCGCGAAATTTCACAAAATTTTCTTCTCTGTGATTGGTGATATTGCTAATACAATTAAAATCATGGAATTAATATTAAAAGTGGGATTATCGATCACGGATTATAAATTAATGCATGGTGAAAAGCGACTTTGGAACTTTCCATCATCAGATGGGGGATCAGGAGAAAAGCGCCTTGGTTTCGCCATTAACCCTAAACTCTCACGGGACTTAATAAAAAAAACTGAACTCTGAAATACGCCTCCTTTTTCTATATTTAAGGCCGCTGGGGACACCTATCTACGAATAACTTCATAAGGCAAAATTTGCCTGTGGAACATCTTTTAAAACACTTATATCGCGGCTGTTTTAAAGGCGATTTAGGCAAAATTTTACAGAGACATTGTGAAATGATGGAAGGTTAGGAGTGATGCTTTTTATTTGATAGATCGCGCTTTACAACAGAAGAGTTACGGCCATCCGAAGACAAAATAGCCGAGGTACTGACTATTAATGAACGGAACAAGGGTAAGAATGTGTAAAAAATATTGAGGAGTTTTCGCCGGCATGGGTTCTTTTACGTCCCACAAGACCCAGGTAAGTGAAAG
>CALNXK010000001.1:1965000-2072500 GCA_942486035.1 Porites lobata | reverse complement strand
CCGCGTTGATGGATATCAAATTAGTATTATCAGGATTTAACATAACAGAATCATAAACGAAAAAAACATCCTTTAGTAACACAATTTATATATCCAAAATAGTGATATATACATTTTTTCTTGTTATTATCTTCAAATTTTTGTTCCTTCCGCATTTTTCTATCTGCGTTTTTTCATCCGCATTTTCCCATCCGCATCCGCTATCCCCATCCGTCATCCGCAGGTATCCGGTCTTCGTTTTACAGACACCCGTTCTCAACTGGGTTCACTGGGAAGTTTAAGCAAAGATGAATGACAAATTCGTGGCCAAATCGTCTCTATACGAGTAAAGTCATTTAGCAAAACAAATTTGGTAGCGTCAAGGTATATTAAAAGAGAAAGACTCTCACTTCCGGTTGACGTGCGGCTGCTCAAGATGAAACGTCGCTGCTCAAACTCCCTACAGTACTATCTGCCACCTCGACCGCAGTCAGACGTCTAAACGAGCTATGTCACGATGATATAAGTTGCTGTTTTAGGTCAGCCTAGTCCCAAGGCGTTCTCTCTTGCCCCGTTGTCCGCGCGAAGTCTGAGAATGTATCTCTCGGTGACGTCACAGCTCACGGTAGAGTCCAGGATTGACCGAGCCGAGAACGCCTAGGGACTAGGCTGGTTTTAGGTCATTTCTGTGTTGGAGTCATTACTTAGTGCCTTTAACCACACACAAAATTCTCCTGTAGAGTTATGAACTAGTAAGATATCAAACCAACAAGCACTAACCATAATATTTTTTTCTTTGGTGCTTTTGATAGGCATGGCATTAAAACTTGAAAAAGTTGGCGCCAATTTTTTTAAGTCTCAATCCATTTCCATCCAGTGTCCATCCTTACCATCCGTAGCAACAGACGACAGGAAACAGTTTCATTGCCTAAATATAGTCTTGAATAATTAAATTGGACCATTATTTTTTTTTCTTAGAAGGAATTAGTTTACCGTGTAGTGAAAAATCATTCAGATTGGCAAGGTATCAAATCAAAAGAATTTAGTTAGGAAAGGGAGATACAAATGGTTCGCGTTACTCTGTTTCGAAAGATGTACAAAGTATAGTTGTCATTTTATGAGGCGATAAGTTCTTTCTGCTCTTTTCAGTTCAGTCTGCAGAGTTTGGTACATTTGAACACAAAATGTCTAATCACTTAAGTCGTTGAATGTTTATACATGAAAAAGGGACACCATACAGGTAATGTTTTGACCGGTAACATTAAGTTGTACGGGTCGATATTAAAGCTGTAATTAAGAGGGTGCTACAGCAAAATATAAAAGTATACATTATCAAAATGTCTCATGTTTATTTAACTGATGACAAGGGCTTTAGGAAAAAGAGCATTGAATAAGTCGTTAGTTCTTTAACCTTCTTAAGGGTATAACCTATCATAAATACGAGTTAACTTGCAGATAATTATTTAAAGTTACACCCTTTTGCACTCCGGAAGTGAACTATGACAAAAAAATCTAATAGTGAACATATTCCATGAGTACTTTTAAGTACTCCTGATTCTGAAACTTTTAAAGCTTGTCTGTTTTAGTCTGTTACATATGAAAATTCTCGTGAGTGAAAAAGGGTTAAAAATGTAAGACCTCAGTGATAAATAGTAGTAGGATATTAGTGGTATTACAGCTCAGTTTAAAATATACATTCTTGCCTTTATAATTATATACAACTAAATTACATATAGAAATTCATGTTAGTTGATACTTGAACAAATTGAATATCGTACATTTTACTCTTCAAACCACGAGTGACTTAAATTAAGACATATATTAAGAAACAACGTTTTTTCTCATGCTTCCATTCATAAAATAAACTAAACTACTCTCTTTCTAAATAACTATGAAGAAATCTTGATCACAAAATTTTATTACATTTAACATTGAAAGTTGATCATTACAACTTCCCGATCTTTGATTTGACGAGCAGCAATGCTGTTTCAGACTGAGAATTACTGGAGAGGGAAGTCCTTTTACTGCCTTTGTGCCTGTAAGGTGTAAGGTACATGTAACACGAAGGCTTTCTTAGAAACTAAGGGATAGGGTAAGAATGAGTGATTTCCCGCCTTACAACAGCCCCCTTCCCTCCTTTACCCCTCTCTCTCCCCTCCCACCCCAATTTTTGCAAGAGAGCGGTGTCCGTGTTTAGACGTGGTGACGTATAACATTAGGGTCATAGAATGACTCCAATAAAGACAACAAAGAAAGGTACCTGAAAAACTGCAGAAATGAACAGCTATCCAAGCTAAAGACATCATAGGAAAGATACGAAGTATGAAAGGGAAATTGCAATCTGCTATTGCTTTTATCCAATTCATCATTTTGACTAGGATAAAAAGATCGGTATCTTTTTTCAGTAATCCTTTCTTTGTCAAAGATTAATTTGCATAAATAAAAAAAATGCACGTTAAATCCATCAATTATTGCCGATAAACAATAAGATGAATTCAAGTCAGTGAAAACAGACCTTCTAGTGTAATAATATCAATTGGGATTGACCATGAAAACAAATCCAGAAGCCTCATAAGAAAATGTATTTTCGGTGAAAATTTTAATTTTTGAATGTTGAACAGGTTGAAAGGTTTAAGGTTGAAAGCATTCTATTATATCACAGTCCAGTGATAGCCTGAGGCATCTTACACACAGTCAGTACGTGATGCTTGTTAAGCGTCGCTCAGTCAGAACCTTCCGTGTGCATCACACAACTAAACGTGACGTAATAATGACACACCCACGCTTATAAATTGGATTTAAAAAGTACAAATCCCGAAACAAAGACAATTACTACGCGAAGCAAGCTAGGAGGTCAATTGAAACCACAGGATAATGAAAACACCAAATCCTGTGCCAAGAATAGATTCATTTGCATTTTCTTGTTGGATGACTAATAAAACTTCAGCGTTTCATTCTTGCGATCCAAAAGTGCCACACTCGAGTCAAACCTTGTATAGAAAATCGGTAAAGTTCGAAAAACTTTTGGACACGTCAACAATACTTGAATTTTGAAGAATCTAAATTAAAGGATTGTTACGATATTTCGTAAACTTATTCAGCTTAAAGAACGTAAGTTGAATTACCGTGCAAACATTTTACTTCGCATCATATATAAAACTCAGGTAATTCAGAACATTCCGGAACATTCCGAAATCCTTAAAAAAGTGTTAATAACTGTAGGAAATGACTGACTACCAAAGAAGTTCATTTACGTGAAATGGAAAACAAAACTCGGCACGTATACAGAGAGACACACCTACAGCAATAAAATATAGCAGTAAGAACTAACCAACGCACAAGCTGATAGAAAATAAAAACACCCACATTTACACAGCTGTAAATCGGCGGTCCTTACATAAAATTTACATTATACATCACGTCCTTCCCTCCCCAAGGTCACAGTGAGAATCAGAAGAAAACTGCCCAAACCGCAGCCTCCACAGACCTCTCCACAAACATCTCTTCTTTCTACTTGCGCTTCCTCCAAAAACAATGTCTTATATCGCTGAAGTTAAATAAAACTTTGTCTCTTTGAAAATGTTTTTCGTGGATTATGAGCTCTTCCACGTAATATCTGTACATGCCAATGACTTTACTTGCGGCGGAGACTGTCAGCGTGTCTGATTAAAGTAGTCTACTTCTTCCTTACCGTATTTCGTTTTGAATTGATTGCTTACATTCTTGTTCATGTATATTTTTCTTGAATGAAGAATACTTGTATTGAAGGGAATGGTCCCTAACCGAGGGACCACCTCACTGTGCGGCAAAGGTGCTCCTCAAGCACTCACGCATCAATACATCTTCTAGGTCATTGAACAGTTGCACTTGTTTCAAGTGTCATCTCCATCGGTGCGTATCGTTTGATTACATAGCACAATGTCACAATATTGCCACGTGGGCCTTTTGAGCGTCGTATAGCACCAAGGACGCGAGCGTCTTCCCATCGGATTTCGGCAATAATTGTGTCTGCCTAGTCCCTCTCTCTTAGAAAGAGCCAATTCTCTCTCCCTAGGATCATGCGGCCATCTCTCATTCCAGGGTTGGCACAAGACACCTTTCTCTGTATAGTTTAATGTTCCTCGGTAATCACGTCCGTCTCCCGATGAACTATTGTAACAAGTTTCTGAAAAAAGGAGATGAAATACCTCATGAGTATGTGAAAATTCCATGTTAGACATTATCTCAATTTCTGAGAGCACCCTAGAAAAGCTTTAAAAGTTCAATTTTCACAGCTTGTTTACCAAAAGTTTCACTGTTTTTCCGATGTATAGGGTTAAAGGCATCTGTGATCTCCAAATGTCCTAAAACATTGAAAAGTATGTCCTGTAGACTACATAGGTTATTTAGGTTATAAAAATAATACTACTACTAGGTTATTTAGGTTTCTTTAATAGTACAGTGCTGTATGAATTGCGCCGTTAACAGGAATAACCTTAATTTTCCGTCTCATCGATCACGTATGAAGGAAAGACCCAAGAATAGCAACACCAGAACTACATAACACTGTTTGAAACATTGATCGCATTGTTGCATTAATTATAATAACGGCTATCCAAAGAACAATAAAGCAATCAATCTCAGCTAAGAATAGCCTGCGAGCAAGCGATCCCGGGGGCAGAGATTACTTCCCCTCCCCCATCTCCGCCCCCCGAGAGCTTCCTCGCACAGAGGCTGAGCTGGGTGGGAACAATGCTTAAATGGTTCTTAGAGACAGAAAGACTTGATTAATCGCAGGAAAGTGAAATAACGTTTTTTAGTAAAATCTAACTACTGGTCTATTATCAGTGCTGCGTTCTTATTGGTTGAGCTACTACTAGGCTATATGTTATAGCCCACTAGTGATGAAAAGCGCCGGCTTTGAAAACCAAAACAATGGCGGCTGAATCGCGTTTTGCTAGTTAAAGTTGTTTGTCTCGATATTTTTTACCAACCAGCTGGATTTTACTAAAACAATTATTCCTCTCGCCCTCATGGCCTCTGAGTCAATAGCCCATTCGGCGTTCAGCCTCAAAGGGCTATTGACTCAGAGCCCATTTGGGCTGGAGGAATAATTGATAAATAGTCAATCTGAACGTTTGCATAAGAATTGAATTATAAGTTATCTAAGACAATGAAGCAGTTGTGAATGAAAAATTTACAGACAATGTGGTAGTTCCATGTAATGTGAGTAATGTGAAAAGATGCTGAAAGTGGCATAAAAGAGCACCCACCCTTACGAGCATTCTCTTCTTAAGAACTCCTTTTTAATTATACAATAAATGTAAAGGAGAAAAACGTTTTGTTAGCACACTTTGTTAACTCACTTGATTCTTCAGAAGGTATTTTATTACAGTTGTACATGGCATGAACTTGTGCGATGTCAATCCAAGAAAGTCCCTTGCGCTGGCCAATCTCAGCCCCAATTCTTCTTCCTTTCTTCCGAATTTTGATGGTTGCTTTGTTGTTCTTGCTGAAGAACTTCGTACCGTAATGCATAATAGAGAAGTAGTCATATTCGTAGTTCATAGAATCCATAACTCTCTTTGGCATCTTATCTAAATAAAACGAGGATTTATTTTTCCAGTTTAGCAAATGACAAATCATTTACTGACAATCAAGCCAAATGTTCAAGACAACATTTCGACCTCTTTGTTCCTTGATAACCTATAGTTTAGTGGGTGACGAGTCTATCTTCTGCAACCTTGACTGAGTATCTAACTCAGAATAGCCATCAAACTGGCGTTGTTTGCTTGTTGACAAGCAATGTAGTAATTAGCTGAGAGACTCTGAATGCGCTATTCAGAATAACAAATCATGATGTTAACCACGTGTAACATAATGAATTACAGACTGTATTAGAAATCCAAAAAAGATCATCCCCTTAGTTCTTCATCTAATTCAAACTTCAAAGCCTCCAGAAAAGCAACTAAACTATGTCAAACTAAACAGCTTTAAAACTGCGCCCTTAACTTAAATTAAACGAGAACGGTATATTGATTAAAGCAGAAATTCTTCCTTTCTGCAAACTGCAAGTAGTTAAGCCTAAAAGGTTTGTGCTTACGATAAGCCATTCACCAAGAACCAATAAAACTTTCTCTGAAATGGGTCTTATTACTCTCAAAACCTCTCATGAACAACCATTTGAAACTAAAGAGAATACAAACAGGTACTCACTAAACTGATCTATTGCATCTTCTTGTATATTCTCCTTTAGTATCCGAATGTAATTATCACGATCCTGTCTACTTTGCTCATGCCAGAAACCTACAGCGTGCCCAATCTCGTGGATGATAGTGCCCATAAATTCACAGCCAGGGCCTACTGACAATTTCTGTTCTCCTCCTGCTCGGCCAACGTAAGACCAACATCTGCCAGTTATAAAAATGAAGTGCAAAGAAACTGTTAGCGGAGTAGGATTTTAACCGCAAAATATCAGCGTAGATGTGATGATTTGTATGTTTCAGTCCCGTTCGTACAAAAGACAGGTTATGGGCTCCTGCAAGCGGTTAAAGTCAATACCAATAGTGGACGGTAATAAAGAAGCCCGTCGACACCTTTGCGTTTATAAACTCTTACTCAACAGCATTTTATTTCTCTCACAAATAGCATCGAAGCGAAAATCCAGAATGAGGTTAAGGGAACACACACTTGTAAATTACTGCATGTTTTGATAGCCAAGGACTCGTTTCAGTCATCGTGTTTATCAGTTATTTTGCATAACTTAATAAGATGGTCAAAAGACGTCCCCGCACTATAAAGCGTGCAAAAAACCCATGTTTACAAAGACGAGAATTAAAGAATTGACGGGATACTTCTCAGGTGACTGGTTTCCTTACTCCACGTGAAAACTGACAATCGCTCCTCGTGTGGCCACCAGACAGGCGTGAACCACAAAGTCCTTTTAAGGTCAGTGAATTGACACGTAGACTACGGTTAGAGTTGTTTACCACGGAACAAGGCGAAGATGATATGTTGGCAAATTGTTAGTTTGCATGTTTTCGAAAGTGGGACATTTGTTGCAAACATATAGTCAGTGAAAGAAGACATCGGAAGTTCGTTTTAAAGGGAACTCAGCCTGAATTAAGCATATTAAAAGTCGTTGAATCGTCTTTAACTCCGTAAAATCCTCATAAAACGGCTACTGAATATCTCTAGTTTCAGTTTTGAACCTGAGCAAAAACAATTAACTCAATCTGATTTCCCCGTCTATTTTCTCATGATTCAGTTCATGAAAACAAAAACAGTTTTTTTAATATTATTTCAGTGAAATGGTGGTACGAACGACCTAGGGGACTTCTTTTATCGAAATCTTTGGACAAGTTTCCCGTCTGTGAAAAGTTTTCGGTGTTTCCAATATGTCCACAAATGATTTGTATCATTTTAAAGATTCGTTTTATGCAAGAACGCGGAAGAGAGCTCGGATATTGGTTAACCGATCTCAGATGGATATTCTACCGTCTAATAGCAACTGCACCCTGGCCACTATTATGTCGCTATAGAAATCTGGTAATTTCATAAATTGCTCTCATTCTTCGCCTGTTTTCGACTAGTTATCGTGTCACCTTTATCTTTGTAATTGGAGGCAAAAACTTGATATTATAGCTGTTCAAAAATTCATTAACACCTCTAATTAGTTATAAAGAGGTTTGTAAAAAGAAAAAGGAAACGAATTATAGAAACGAAACGAAACGCCAGTTTAGTTGTTGGATTGTGTAAGTGGGAGCACTTTGCAGTCTTAGGCTTATATGAGCCGATGCTTGATAGCCACAAGATAATTTTAAGTCCTGATAAAACGTTTCATTATTATTGACATTTGCAAACAATAGAAAAACTGTCAAATGTTTGTTTGTAGTTAATTCCACACCCTTTCAGCAAATCACGGCCGTCCGCCATTCAAACGCGGTTTTATCGCCTCGGCAATTAATCAAACCATTTCTTTATCTTGCTGTCTCCTCTGATGTTCGGCCATTGTAAGTCGCTATTAATGTTTTCTTTTTTTCTGTTTGCTTTGAAAGCAAGAAGGAAAACTAAAATAACACTCCGATCAATACTTTTCCGGTATGTGTATCGCTTGGCCAGTTACCACGCTTATTGCTAACCACACTTGAATGAGTTAATTAACGATATAAATGTCATCGAGTTTCCGGCCTCTCTCGTCCTCCTCTTGTCATTAAGAAGGAGCGTTAATGACTTCGCAAATTAGAGTGCTAAAACCTTTCAGCTATTTGTGTGGCCTTTTGAGCAACTTGGTTTTAGTACGGTTTTAAGAAATTACATAACAGATAATGTTTAATGTTGGAACAAACCGATCTAAAGAGATACTCTATAACTGTTAAAGTTGAAGCTGAAGCACTTCCTTAGCTTCGCCGCTTCTACAATACCCTTTCATTTCGTAACAGTTAAAAGATAGCTGCTTGCGTGTGTTTCCCATTGTGCAAGTATTTAGAGCAACCGGAAAGTGAGGAATACTTCATGAATATTTCAAGTCAATGTAAGAGGCACTAATAATCCTTACCCGGGTTCGTAAACAAAGCGAATATAATCTGTATCGCCGTCTCTTTTGTGCCGGAAATTCAGGCACGTCTTCCTTTTCCAGTGTCTCAAGGCTTTCCTAATTTCTTTCTTGGTTTTCTGAGCTAAGAAAAGAAGAAACAAAAAGAAGTTACAGCACATATTATTAAGTAGTTTATATCGTAATTAAATTAAAATTGACGGCAATGGGGCCATTGTTGATAGAGAAGAATACAGCATCAATTACACTTTGACTTGGCTCCGCCTTCGTGCATACACACACTCTATGAAATGGGAAACTGTGTGCTCTTCCGTAGACTCGGAGTCAGGCTGTCGACCCTTTATCGCTTAAAATATTCAATGACAGCGAAAAGTTCATTGAAAATTGAGCAACACAATGACAAGGCATTGTCTACGCTTCGACCTTCTCTTCTTCGACATCCTAATGAACATACAACGTCGTGTGATTAATTGCTCAAGCCACCGATATCCACTACACATATTTACCGAGAAATGTATCCCTAGCCTTTTTATGAGGAAAACAGAGCTCTTTGGCTCTCGATTTAGTAAATTGTAGAGCCCTTCCTGCTCCTCATTTGGACAACGGTGGGGTTTCTAAAGCAATCAACGTCTCCGAGTCATTTTAACTCATTAGAAGAAGGTCGTTTTTTTGGTAGAGCATTACCATAAGTCTTTTGTACATAAATTGTCGCGTGGGCTAAGTTATTCCAGTCAAGTCGTGGAGAGTAGTAAAAATACAGCCGGAATTCTGCATCCTTATTCGCTCTGACGCTTAAGGTTTATTTGCGGTGGATTAAAGAACTTCATTTACACTAAAAATCCTAATAGCATGGCAAAATTGTCTTTTTTTAGGCCAGTGACAGCTGGCTTGGATTGGTGTTTACTACCAAGTACTGTTTTTGTCTCATAGCGATTACTTCTCTTCCAAACTCAATGTCAAAAATGGTGAGGCATGAATCTGGTTATTGTGGTTACTTTGAAAATGAACTATTCTTACCTAAGTCTCTGTCTACAATATAGGGAATCACTCCGTTGGGCCAACGCGACCTCTCTAATTTTTTAACAGCTCGCTTTCGTCGGACGTGTCCTCCTTGGATGAGAAGGCGTGTTCGAAAGTCTAAAACGATATCTCCCTGGTAAAGAGTACTGCCATCACGGAATCTTAGGTTACCTGAAAAGATGTCTATTTAACACATGCAACAAGGTTAATTACATTTACGTGAAGAGAGGAAAACTGCCATCAACAAGCACTTAAATCCCGCTCTTTTTCAAAAGAAGGCAACTTGTTCAAAAACCACTTTGCCAAAGCGTTGATCCGAACTGCGAGCAATTTACGTTGCGGTTACTGATAAAAGGCGACAAGCGGTAAATCAAAGGATTTCTGCAACTACGTAGATGTAAGCGCGCTGACTTAAAAGACGACAGAAGACGTGCACACCTTCAATGTAACGGTTAGTCAAGTGTTGGTTCACTTCCCAGGGCTCTGGCGGCTCTGAGCTACTACTGCTGGTTGTCTCGTCTTCGTAGTGAGTGGATAACGCGGTGGAGGTTTTCTTTTTTTCGTCGAGGAGAATAGGGACGGCGGAAAGGTACACAACATGAATGAACATAAAACCAAGCCCGATCTGATGAAACAACATGGCTCCTGCTCCTCTTGTTAGCATATGGTATGCGTTCAAATCAATGAGAAAGTTTTGCGCCGTTTGCGTAGTGGCGTCACAGGCATTCCATTTAAATAGCCCTATATAAGATCGGATAAGGTGGGCGGTATTACTACAGAGTTCTATAAACACCAGTGTCAGTCATTCAAGCTGAGACTAACAAACATCCTAATTTGACAGTCAATTACACATTACACTGCGCGCTTCTAGTGTTAGCCAACATAAGTACGCTGAAGTTTTCCTCTCCAATGGTTAACTCAGAAATATGCCAAGAAACTTTAAATTGGGGCTTCGAGGTTTAAAAGATTTAGGCCTGGCGAGGGAAGTGATTTAACTAATTTCCTTGTGGGATTATGAAAAAGCCGATAACAGTCCCCGGCGGCGCGCTATCCATGTGAAGCTATTATCACTCCATAATGCCATTGCGTGAATATTTCTGCTTTATCAGCAAGGTTCTTTCTCGTGGTTAGTATACGTTCATGTCGGTTTCGCCTTCGTCAGTAAAAAAAAACCGCGGCGGACGTTCTAGAGTGCGTATACACCGAACAATTTGCGACATGTCAGAAGCATTTTATCGGCAGCTTTAAGAGCTACACGAGGGCGATTTTATCAAAACTGAAGGTGAGCAGATTTGTATAGGATTCACTGTGACTAACAGAGTGTGGCGAGAAGTAGGGCTGCAGTGCTGACACAATAGCAGTAATTTTAAGATGACCTCGGTGTTTATACACTGCAGTGACAGTTGGACGACTAATAAAACACGCAAGCCAATGGGCATTGTCAACGGCAATTATAGTTTATCTACGCTTATATCGCTACATCAGTCGATAAATTTGAGTCATTTTAGTGCCTTGAAGTTTTGAGGGAACGGCCCATCGAACACGACAAAAGAAAATAGAAGATAACGTGAGAACTCACACGTGGTTTCTTAATTCCAAATTTTCACGCTGTTCTTCCTTCAGCCCCCATGTGTTAAGTGTTTCAGTGTCTCCCTCAAACGTTAACCAAGCGTATTTAACGGGGGGGATGAACTTTGCACTGTTTCACGAAACACGAATCTCGTCGCCATTGTTTTTTTTCTAACTTCGGGCCAACGATCTCGCAGCTTAAGCAAATCTAATTCACATTGACGTGCCACAGGAATGTGGTTTCTAGCACCTTTCTTTGATAAGTTTAGGTGCGAAATAAACCTAATTCATGAAATTAAAAAGTCACGTAGACATGTTACCATTTCAGTGATACCATAAGACTTTGATTTAAGTATCGCATATGGACACAAAAAGGTTTTAGCCACTGATGATTTAAGGAAGTATGTAAAAAAGAAGTTTTGTTGTTTAGTCTTCAAGCCCTTACTGATTAGCTTAAGTAAGTGATAAATTGCTAAAGTGTTGAGCTGCTAATGGATTTGTAATCGTCCTTTAAGGAGGCGGGCTAAATGCTTTCAGACTGCTCGCTGGCGAGTGCTTCTCCGCTTTAGCAGTTTCAGATATGTAAGAAAGAGGAAAACTGAACTGCGGGCTAAAATTTAACCTTGAATAACTTGGAATGAGAGTAAATCACACCATATTTTTGTAAGTCACACATCAACAGAGGCTATTCCAGCTGGAAAATGAATTTCAGTTAATTACAGCTAGTCACGGAAATCCAGTCTCGACAAAACCCTTGAGTGAGAGAAGCTTTTAAGTTACATTCATACGAGGTGCAACTGGTACTGATAGATTTTGAGATGCTGGGCGCGATCCATTCAACCAACATTCAGACCGGTCCGACCGGGAAAAGAGGACCACCTCAAAAGGTGGACCTGTTTTTTCGAAACTTTTCCGGTTGGACCGAACCGATCCATTGAGTTTTAGACCGAAATTTCCGGAAATTTTGGTTGAATGGATCGCGCCCGCTATTTCTAGAAATTACATTTTTGTACTCCATATAAAACTCTCTTCTGCTCGTCCGTTTATTGATTGATAAGTTTTTATCCCATTTTTCATAGGACCTATTCCGTATATTAGGAATAAATTGAGATTTCTTGTGTTCGAACAGTTAGAGGTTCAAAAGCGTTAACGTGGCAGATCGGTGGGAGATTTTAAAGCCGGACGGCTTAGTTTTTTAGCCACAGCAAAGCTCACATCTGTAACATATATCTATTTCATAACATATGGCGAGTAGGTCTGGAGATGTTTAGCTACTTTCGTTTGTCACGTCAAAACGACGTATTTTTGGTAGATTAGCTCCGTAGGCGCTTGGCAGGGTTTTTTTTTGTGAATAATTATTGATGGCTTTGAAATGTCACTCAGTGGAATGCATACAGATGTTTGTTTATTTTGACTTGTGTATTGACTTGGAATTTTCTGGTCCCTAGTTCTTTCTATCTTTTAGAGAATTTATCACGATAGGAATAAACTGGAATTTTTATCTTTTTAAGCCGACTAGAGACATAAAACTCGGCTAGCGACACGGATATCATCCTCAGTTCCCGCTAAGTTTGGTTTGTTAGTTTATACTTATAACTGCAAGAGGTTTAATAGTCAAAGGTGACCTTTTTGGCTGGATAAGACAAAACTACTTGCTTTTTTGTAGATAACAAAAGACATTAGCAAAAACAGCGCAGTGATAAATTTTTTCTCTTTTGTTTCTTCTCGTAATACGAGGGAGTGTCCTCTAATAACTCTTTCAGCGACGCGAGCGGGATCTCAGTGGAGAGCAAGAGGGTCATTCAGAGGCCAAATTTAGACAAGTTTCGCTGTAAAAAATACACATCACTAAGTGAAACCTTGACTATATTTATAAATAGTTTTCGAATCCTCACGAACACGCGCATTCCTACCTAAGATCTCTCTTTCTTTTCTCCTTTTTTCTGCTTTAGTTTCCACCTTTCTTTCTTTCCTTTTTTCTTTATAGCTTTGCCTCCAGTCGCTTTTGCCGACCAAATAAATCCTTGAAATCAATTTCCTACGGACAGTTCGCCATGATTAGCTGAGCTCTTTTATCTTATTAAACTCTCGAAAGTGACCTTACACGATGGCCTTTCATTGAGAGCTCTACTTTTCTATGTTAACAGGTTTTGGGCGTGTACGGCTGAAGAGGACATGTAGGAATTATGTCACCGGAAGCTTTCATACTGATTACAATTTCATCCAGCTTTCTCAAAGCGCGCATTTCTGCATTCAAGGCTGAAACCTCTCTCAGGGTCGGCCAGAGTTTTTGGGTATTCGGTATATCGCCGGGATTTTAAACTGAATACCGTTTGTTTTTACGTAAAGATACCGTATATACTCTGTTTTCCTTAGGGTCGCGGATATATTGAGGGACATTTTGGGCGAATTTTGGGTATACTGGCTAAATTATGTCGGGTGTAATGGTACATTACTACCCCCCTGGCCATAGTGAAAAATGTTACAAAAACATGATTCTGAAATGAGGAGCTCGACAAGGAAGGCGTGGGGCCGGAGTTAAGGCCTTTTTGGGAGTTTTCTTAACACACAATATATGATTTGAATTATTGACTTGCGGCAAGAGATAACAGTTATCACCTACATCTTACAGTTTTTAGGTACGTATAGCGTTCCAGTTTTATTATGAATAAAGCAATAGCGATAATTCACTTTGTGAGCTATCTCTGAGTCGTAACCCGGAAACAGTAACGATGAACGGTAATGGAATAGGCATAGATAAAATACCTCGAAATCGAAACAAAGAGCTGAAATAAGTGTCAATCATGTTCAGAGAAGAATGATATAATGTCTTGATTGTTATCAAAATTATTGCTTTTTTGCTAGATTCTTAAGATTCTTCTATTTAAGAGCCTTACTCGTTGACATGTCGCTCACTTTTGTAAATTGCATCACTAATGAAAAACCAATTAGCTTCTAAATACCGGCGCGGCGCTCACTTTGGTCAGATAATGTCGAAGTAATATCAGGAAAAACAATTTCCCTCTAGAATGAATGCCCTTTTCTACTGCAACAGGATCATACTGCTGAATTAAAACGGGCATGTGTTACAGCATACGCCCCAGGCTGAGGTCGGAATAAGTATGAATCGAACAGTTAGATATACGGCAATTTGTCTTTTGTGTCTCGGGCATGAAGCTCAAAAGCAGCAGCGGCCGAGACAAAGTCAATTTACTTTAGCAGGTTCCTTCTTTGTTCTTAACAGAAAAGAATCGATTACTACGGGCGGCTTAAATCTACCGCCAATGCAGGGCCGGAGGTGTGTATTATTATCGTTTCATGCAAGCTATGTTTATAGAGTGGGTGACCTGTAACTGTATTTCCATTTACACGGCTAGATCGCGCTTAGGCTGGTTTTAATGTGTATAAGGTTTATTAGGCAAATACCCTAAGCACACGAGTTAGTTTACCGTATTTCACTTCTTATTTATTTTGGGGGAATCATTTCTCTTGTCAATTAAGTTATGAATGTTTGGAACGTCGGTCCCTACTCTGAAGACTTATCCCTGTTTATAGCATTTTCTCCTTGTCAAAACCAATCCATCTTATGGTGTTCTGTGCACAAAGTTCTCAATTCTGCTTTGATTGTTGCCGATTGGTTCGCTAATTCGGATCACAACTCCTTGGGTGCATTTGAACTGGACTTTACTTGGCAAAGAATCGGCTTAAACACATACCCTCGAACCACAGCTTTGATTTTACTGGACACGTTTATTTTCGGCAGTTTCATTTTTCCTCGACGTGTATTTACTTAATTCTAGATCTTTCTTTTTTAATTAAGAAGTTATTATGACTCAGATTTTAAATCTTTATTCAAGATATGGAACGCCGGAATCTGTTACCTAGAACGATTCAACCGAATGAAGTCACTCAGCTTCTCGTTTTCCTTTTCTGCCTGGACTCTTTCAAATTGGGTAAAACTTTAGTTTCTAGCAAATATTTTCGTGTGTTGCAAAGAACTTCTGTGAAAGGATGTTTAACCTATTTTTATAACCTAAAGTTATCCTTAAATAAACAGACCCTGACAATACAAAGTCAAATAAAAACCTAGACACAAGACATCCCTTAATGTCACTTTATATTGTGAGCTGAGTTGAACTGTCTTTAGAGTGAGGTGTTCAAATGCGCCCATTTAGGCAGCATGATACCTTTTTGCTGTCTTATACTGCTGTTTTCAAAATCACATTTCAAGAGAAACTTTGAGGATAAACCTGATTTAACTACGCATCCACTGCCAGAAGCGTTCAGGAAACCCTTTAAGTTTATTATGCTTCAGTAAACTTCCCTGACTGAGCCTTCTCCTACCATCGTCACCGAGGGGTATTCCCGGGAAGTTTTGGTGGGGTGCGCCGCCCGAGTCTCCAAATCTCGACCCTATCTCAGACTAAAAGTGTTATTTTCCACACCCGTTTTTTGGTAGAAGTTAAGTCATCTTTTTTTTTTATTAGTCAGAGCTCAAACAAAAAGATTGCTTTAAATCTTATTCATTTGGAACTGAAACGATAAATATGTTCATATATACTCCTTTAGTTCCTTCGAAAACCGTACCCGATCCCAAACAAAAATGGACTCTACACCCGTGGAACAAAAAGGCGCAAAAAACACGCGGGGCTTAAATAAGGGAGTACACCTCCTGCGGCATAGTCACCTGCCCGGATTACTCATTTATTCGGATCAAGAAATTTAAACTTTAAATGTATCTTCGCAACCAAGTATAGAAAGAACTTTATTAAAGAAAAATTCCGTTATTCGGGACTGTAGTTTAGTCAGAAGCAAGTAGCAGCGAAATAATGTTATCGTAACGCTTTTTCTTTCCTAGTGTCTTTTCCAGATTTTCGCAAGCTTCTGTAACAGGTATGTTCTCGTGTACCTTCCGTTTTACGAGCAGACGTGACTGGCAGAAAATTAAACAGCGAGCCTCTGTGTAGTGTTAATATAGCCGCCCCCTTCCCTCAAACACAATTGGGGAGTCTGACTGTGTTTTAGGGGAGAGGGCGGCTGTACAGATGCTACCGGCGCTGCCCTTTGACTTGCTCATAAAGTACATGTTGACTAGTTACGCTTTTTGAGAATATTTTATAATAGATGAGAACAGCATAGATAATCGCATACCTGGTGTCAGTAATCTGTCGATAGAGGCAAGAGATAATGATATGTTCTTTAATAACTAGATCGTAGTTTTAACACATGCATGAAAGTTTTAGGTATTATAAGCTATTTGCGGGTGGGAAAGTAATGTAATCAGTTATTTTCCAATTTTTCAATAAAATTTGTTGCTGTTGTTGTATGGTATTCCGACATGCTTTTGTAAAAACGGGAATTGTTCTACAAAGTAACAGTGAAGTACCAAACCTAGGAAACGTACAGAACCTATAACTGATAGTCTAAAATATTATCTGGGAAATCGCTAGCTATTAATCTGTTTGCAACAAATGGCTGAGTCTCTTACGTCAACGGAAACTATACCGAGTCAGTCAAACGAGCGCCGCCTGATGTTCTGGTTAAACGTTTTTGACGATCGTTTACGACTAAAACACAATCGATTGGCCGGAAAAAATACTTGAGTTTTACGTCAATAAAGAGTCAAATTTTCGTCGTTGTTGTCCGAGGCACCAAATTTTTTCTTGTTGAAGTTTGGAAGCAGTTTCAGGCTTTCTTATTTCTACTCGCCACTTCCCTGACTTTTTCCACCTGTTTCAGTTTGCACAACTCTATATAAGTCTGCATAAACTATGGATACGTGCAAAAGAAGCAAAAACAACATTCATCCTTTCCCATTATTCAAATTCGAGTGATTTCACATCCAGAATTTGAAATATTTAACTTTCAATACAATGGAACGTAAACACGAAATCTTACTTGCAAAAACAATAACTCGATTGCGTAATAATTAAATAGCCAAGAAGGTTATTACTTTATTTGCTGCGTTTCCGTAGTCGCTAGTAGCCCCCCAAAAAGAAGCGCCCTCCCCATCTAGAAATTAAAACGATCAAGCCCTCTTTCTTTCTTGAATAGCAAGGATGACACAAGGAAAGTCTCTATCTTATAGATTGGAGAAAAGTATTCCGCGTGAAGTTTATTCAGTTACGTAATTTAAAGCACCCCATCTCATCAAGTCCCCTGCTCTGAATTTCTCCCCCACCCCAATAAAAATATAAAAAATTGAATAAAAGTTTAGTTTGCTGACAAGTCTTGGAAGGTAAGGCCGATAGTCGAAAAGCTGTTGAATGTTACCCCAGCTAGCAGAATACTCTCGGATGAAATTGGAATGACCTCGTATATCCATTTTCCATATGGCCACCTAAGTCCTTGAACAGAGATAGAGTACCCATCTAATTTGCGCAGGATATTTCCGCAACTTAGGCCGGGTTAAAAGACTAATCAGTTTGATATCTACTACACAGATCTAGCTTCCTTCCTTTTTATTCTACACCGAAAGCATGACCATAATAGGGCTTGTCCCTTTGTCAGCAAGAAATTCTTAAATCACTCAACCGGTTAATTTATGTTAAATTGCCCATTACGAGTTTCCAGAGGTAGGCAATCTATAGACATGACGGCGGTCAACGTTTCTTACAACAATCCTCTCCACTTGTTTTGTCATCCTTTGAATACCATACTAAAATAAACCAAAAAAATGCTTTCTAGAAATCGAAAAGAAACATCAAGAAAACTAGTGAAAGGAGCACTGTCAGAGGGTTTGTTACAATAAGTTCTAGCTGTCTTTTCGATGTCCCTTATAGGTGCCAACAACGCAGGGGCGAATTTGTTTCTTTGCCTGACCTTTGGAGATGTAACCTCGCGATGAGCTTTTATGATTGGCTATATTTGATTATAGTATGTTGCATTCTAATTAGATTTAAAAAAATAAGAAGAACGAAAGGAAATTGACGCATTTTCTCGTTTCCGTAGCCGCAAATACCATTTTGTTTCTTTTTCCCTTTTTCTTTTTTGTTTTTTCAACAAAAGTAACAACATTGCATAGATGGTGTTCACCATGAGGATTCAAATAATGATATAAGTGCTAAATGATATAATAATTTAGAGTGCTGCGTTTGTCTTCTATTTATCCCGAAAAATTTTCATGTCCAAATTTTTCCAACTCCAAGGACTCTAGAAATCCTTTAATAATGACAAGAAAGAAATTCTATTGGACACAACAAGCGCAAACTTCGAACATTTTCAGTTTGTGCATGTTTTTCTTTGACTTTTAGCAAACGTCGAAACATGATTTTACCTCAGATTTATAAAGTTAAGCATAAAGGTTCAGGGCCACTTACTATTTTAAAAATTAAGCCTAGAATGGGGACCAAATTCAATACTTCATATCTAAAACTGCAACAACATGACTATTGCGAGAAAACCTTACAGTACTGTAACCTGTGGAGTGCTCTATGTTTGTCTTGCCCATTCGGTTGTTGTCAAAATTCTTAGAAAGGCTGTTTCAAATTTAAGAATCCTTGCGGAGAAATGATACCTTCGAAAAATAAGGAAACAGCAAGGTCTCATGTGGTGATCACATAGCTTTTCGTATTTTTAGCTGACTGCAGCCTCTCACAGTGTTCAAGAGTTCTTGAAAAAAAGCTTAGAGGCTTACCTTTGACCTTCAACCACTGAATTGAAAGAATAAACCGACATCCTGCCTTCGCGTCGTGTGAAAGATTTCATATCTTATGCTTCTCGCTGACATTAAATGAATAATTATTTTGGAAGTTTCAACCGAACAGACGTTTACACGGGTTAGGCTTTTGTACATTATGCTTTTGCTTCCCCACTAAAATGCTCCACCTTAATGCTCCATTTTTCCCACTAAAATGCTCGGATAATGCTCATTAAACAAACGGTTTTTTTAAATTAATTTCAAAGTTTACACTTACAAAAACGTGCAAGTGTTGCAAGTAACAACGACAACGTGTACAAGTTCATAAATACAGCCAAAAAAAAAAGGTGTATTAGGTTTTTTGTGAATTTTGAGTTTTAGTCTTCATTTTCTTTAAAAACACAGGAGCTCATGGGGCATGGGCTCCTGAAAAAACTTAATTTCTATTTTATTTTCTCGGAAAAATTAATTTTCCGGGGAAAATGCCACTAAAATGCTCGAATAATGCTCAGTGCTTTTGCCTGACTAAAATGCTTGAAAAAATGCTAGCATCTAGCCTGTGAAAACAGTAGAAAAGGCGGGAAAAGTTGGTCAGTTTGCGCCCCGGCGTCTTCATTTTCCCGCCAAAGTAGCCTCCCAAGTAGCCGAGAGTTCCGTGTCTTGACGGACGAGAAATAATCCCACTCCACTTATGGTTCCCTATCCTCTCCTATTTCTCTTCTGCTTTTAGACACTCGAGATTCGGTAAAAACCGGGTTATTTTGAAGAGACTAGTGACCTTAAAACTTTTTCAAGTTCTTAATCTGGAAAAGGGAAATACAAAAGAATTATACTGTGATTTTATTATACTTGATAATAGATCTTACCAAGAGAGCTCATTCTCTCTCAGCTCTTGATCTTACTGAATGAGCTTTGTCTCGAAATTTATCTAAATTCAGTCAAACCGCCAAGGGAGCTTTCAAGAGAAATAACAGCTCAAAACATTAAAAGAAGGTATAAATAAGAAAGAAAATAAAAAACGGGTATGGATAGACAGACTTGAAGAAAATGGAAGCGGATTGCAATTTAAGTTTTTGAAACCTTGTTAGCCTAACAGTTTTTCAAAGTTCTTTTTTGTTGTTTGTAAGACTCATGTAACGTTTGAAATAACGCTTCGAAGACATCTTTAATTGTTTCCCGCAAAGCTGTCATTTGTCATTCACAAGTAATTTCTCAAGTTCCATAGAGAACAAGGACTCTTAATTCTCATTATAAACAAAATTAACAAGACAGCCACGACAGACAAAGCCCCTTTAACAAAAGGAAGGGACCACTCCCATATTCTTAGTCGGTAGATGCCTAGGTTCAGTTCTCATGAACGCCTTGGTTTTTACTGCACACTATTGGATAAAAACCTGTGATAGTGTGCGTTTGTACTATTCTTAGTACGAGTTGAGCCATCTTAGTTATTTATATGCCTTTCTCTGCTTGCCATCTGGCATCAATACAAACAAAACATTACAAAGAAACTTTTTTTTTACTCAGTCTGTCTAAAAAACTAACTGGGAATACTGATTTGTCCACTGCTATTTTTATAAATTTCTTTGTTTTATAGATATATTTTCGTCTTTTTGCTTGGTCACCCACAAACCTATATCCATTTGTGAGACAGTTTAAACACTGTGAAACACCGCGTGTCGTGTGTTATCCAATTTACTACTGCTGAACTGTAATCACAGAACAATCTCACTCAAACAATCAAATCAGTGGGAAATGATCCAACGATTTTGAGTGCGCTAATTGAGACTTCAAATACGATGTTTACACACAAAAGATATCGCTTAGTGGCTGGATGTTGTCGTTTGGCAGACTTTTTCAAAACAACCACATGTTCAAAGAAAGTATCTAATTGATGTAATACGTGTAATAATGTGTGTTTCGGATGATGAAATCTAGATGCGCACCCAGACCATTAGAAGCTCGCGTCACTTTTTGATATAAATATACTTCTCATCCGAATATGTAAGAAGTGGAGGTCTCATAAGGAAAACGAGAACTAATCGTTGGATATTTAAAGGGAAGATCGGCATCATGGCTCGATAATTAAGATTAACAGAATTTCTACCCGTGTCCAGACTTTATAAACACGTGCCATACTATAGAGGCTCAGCTTTGAATTCAAAACAATTTTTTTAAAAAAGAGATTGTGTCAACTTGTAATGACCTCATTTAACCACGTGTTAACATGTACAAACTGAAAAACGTGTCGCATGGCGTATAAGCCATACTTGGAAATAAAACTTTTATTCATTTATATTAATCATAGAAGTAGCAAAATGCTTTTATTTTTCTAGTTTGTTCAAAGACCAGAATATGGTATAAGCGAATGAATCCAAAGACTACTCCAAAAGGTTTGGAAGAGTTGTTGCGTGCTTAGGTCAGAACCTCTAACTCAGTTGTTTTGAAAACAATTTTGTTTTCTTTTTCTCTTACCAGTTTTGTATGTCCCACTGGTCAAAAACTTGTTTTTGCCAAAAACGTGCACGCAATCATACCAATGCGTCGCTTGGCTCTTGGGTACAACCTGCTGTAGGTCTTGTTTTTCAATCATTTCGTCTATTCAACCTACGTTTTTTAATACTTAAAGAACGACGTAATATCTGGCGCCGGCGAAAACTAAATCAGTTCAACACTTACCAATTTCCAACTTAGTGTGCTTGCCACCTTACCGGACGAAGTTAAATTTTTCCGATGGGAAACCGAAATATTAATTCTGGATTAGCTAGCATTCCCTGTCGTGAGGAAGTCTAATTATAATAAGGAAAAACGGAAGACTTAACTGGCCTTAAAGCAGAGGCTTGCACATATTATAAGCACGCTGCTCTTGCGTAGCGGCTACGGTACAGGGTCGGCGGGGGGGTAGTGGTATACCAGTATACCCGAAAAAAATTCGCCAAAATACCCCAAAATACCCAAAATTCATCCAAATATGCCCAAAATTATACCCAGGTATACTTTATACCTGAAATTCAAAGAAAGTGATATACCGAATACCCGTATTTAAGCCGCAATATACCGCATACCCGATTTAAAAAGCCCCTGTATACCGCATACCCAAAAACCCTGGCCAACCTTGACAGCAAGATAGTTGTAGAAACTTCCTAGGTTTCTTGTACTTTTTGCTCACCGTATTCTTGGGTTTTACTGGAGCCAACTAGCGACTCATACTCTAACTCTTTTCGACACTAATCACTGCTTAAGAACTCTCTATTTGTAGCCAATAATAAATTTATTCTGTGAACATACGTTTTGATAAAACTTGGACGGAAATGTGAACAAAGTTAGCCTGCTTTATTATGCATCCTTATAAAAAAAATTTCAGTTCTTTAATTCTAAAGATAGCATACATTTTGCACCTTGCGCCCCTCGCCCGTCCTAATCAGTTAGACTACCCTTGATTTGAGGTCAGCGTTTTGCAAATGGCGACAAACATCGAAGATTCAGACTTCTATACCACGAATAAAAGATAGCATGCATTTTGCACCTTGCGCCTCTCGCCCGTCCCAGTCACTTAGACTACCCGTGATTTGAGGTCAACTTTTTGCAAATGGCGATAAACATCGAAGATTCAGACTTCTATATCTCGAATAAAAACGACCGGCTTAAACTCTGAAAAAGCCAGAAAGTGAAAAATCCAGAAAACCTGGCCTGTCAGCAGGTAGAAAATGTTGTTCGAGTTGCAAGAAAGATGAATGCATGGCAAACAGCCTCATTCCCAGTCGTCCTTGGCGATTCCGGATGTGACGTCACCTGTCAAGCTTGTCGGAAAAATTAGCTCTCGCGCTCGTTCCAAGCCTCCTCCTCTCACTCGGATTTGACCCTGGTACGAGGCTGTATTTCAAAAGTTCAAGAGTCTTCAAGAGTGCAAATCCGAATACCTAACTGTTTCCAAAGCAGTTGTCCGCATTATGAGGCATTTCTTTCAGAACAGGAGAATGCACTTGAGGAAACTGTTGAAGCATGTGTAATATCATTGCGTGATCTTGATTTGCATGAAAGGGTTTTCGTCTTAACGTTTTTTTTTTTTTCATTAAATGACACTGACTGATTTGTTAGGAGCTGATGAATAATTTTTTAATATAAAGATTTAGCCAGGCGGCTAAAAGCGGAGCTCTCTTTACTTTATATACGTTACTCAAACAAAGTATTAAATCGTGTAATGCTAAAGAAAAAACGGTGAAGACAACGAGAACAGTAACAAACAACAATGGCTCTAATTTAGGCTTTTGTACATTATGCTTTTGCTTCCCTACTAAAATGCTCAACCTTAATGCTCCATTTTTCCTACTAAAATGCTCGGTCTCCCCAAAAAAGTCACTAAAATGCTCGGATAATGCTTATTATACAAACGGTTTTTTAAATTAATTTCAAAGTTTACACCTACAAAAACGTGCAAGTGTTGCAAGTAACAACGACAACGTGTACAAGTTCATAAATACAGCCAAAACAACCAGCTGTATTAATTAGGTTTTTTTGTGAATTTTGAATGTTAGTCTTCATTTTGTTTAAAAAAGCAGGAGCTCATGGGGCATGGGCTCCTGAAAAAAGTTAATTTCTACTTTATTTTCGAAAAATTAATTTTCCGGGGAAAATGCCACTAAAATGCTCGAATAATGCTCAATGCTTTTGCCTCACTAAAATGCTCGAAAAAATGCTAGCATAATGTACAAAAGCCTAGTCTAATTAGCAAAGAGAGAAAAAAAAAACTTTTCCGAACTGCTAGGTTATGCTCGACTTTAGGCCAGCGAAAGGGTGCCATTTTGTGCCGTAGCACCTGCGAGTGGGATCTGAATTATTATTTTCACAGTAAGTAAAAGGTTCCCCGGTATAGTTTTGACATGCTGGACCCAGCTCTTCAGATTTTCTTGCAGGATATTGTTATACTGCCACTCGGTCAACAGTGCGGTTGCTTACATCAGTCAACTCCAAGCCCTTTCATGTAAATTACAGTAATGCAAGTCTTAGGACTGGAGCGCGATAATGTTGTTATTTCTCTCTTTGCGGGTACGTGTGTATTGTGACACTTGCTAGCAAGCTAGGAGCAACATTATTGTTAACTTGTTTTGTTTTTGTAGCGAGAATAGTACAAACGTTCTTACTTGCTTAATGTTAAAACAGCTAATTACGGGAGCCACTAATGGGCTCCTACCAATTACGAGGGGTGTCCAAATCTCGATTCTTTTTTTTCTTGAAGGAGATGAAAGTATGCATTGTTCCTTTTTTGAGTGGCCCTTTGTCTTTGAGGATAGCTTAGAATATCAGCTGTTTTCAGTGATCAAAAGGTAGTATTCGCGGTACAAGATCTAGAGGCTTTCTTCACTGGCCCTTATACACATCCGGCCACTATCTAGCCGATACATTGATCTGAAACGAGTCTTTGATTGATCTGTTTCTAAGAAACACCCAAGGAAGCTTAAGCTTGGTACACTATCACGGAAAGATCATCTGATAATGCAAAGATAATGCATCAAATCTAACGAATAATACTGGAAATTACAACCGGTTTTCCGTTTCTACTCATCTTCTTTTTAAATAGTGTCATGTGGCATTGTCATTCTAAACAAATTGTAAAATAAAGTACTCTATTGTGAAAAAATAAAAATAAATAAATAAATAAATAAATAAATAAAGACTAAAAGTTTGAGTAATACCCAGTTTTTCAGAACGCTCGAAATGTAGTCTCAGACAACCTATTACTGCCCTCCAAAGTTGGATAGCGCTTTCCACCGGATAAATCGCTATCCAGAGGAGAAGTATTAGGAAAACCAATAACGCTATCCAGTGAATAGGTCTATCCATCTTTCGAACTGAATACGTTATAAAAATTGATGCATTTGGTTCGGGACATGAAAAGTTCGGAGTCTGAATCAAATCCGCTCCAAAGTCCCTCCAAAGTCGAAATTCCCAGCCGGGCTAGGCGGGAAGAACGGCTGAGCCGTCCCACATTGAAATACGCGTCCCTAATTTCTTCAGACGCCGAACTTTTCATGATACTTTCAATGTATTAGGTTCGGCTCATGAAAAGTTCGGCGTCTGAACCGGGCCTGCAAGTCACCAGCAACAAAGGCAAAAGTGGCTTTCATTTTGATTTTACTTCGATGAGCACAGTTTTGAGCAACTTTGGAAAAGTCCAGCAGTTCAGGCAACATTTTAAGACTCTTTAAAGAATGACATTAAATAACTTTTTCAAAAAAATTTGGAGAAACTCGTGGCTGAGGCGTGAGTCTTTGATTGGATGAAGCAAACCGTATAACCTCGCACGCTTTTTAGCTCAACAAAGCGTCGCAACATTGTTCCGACATTGTTCCGAATAGTTACAACATTGTTCCAACATTGCGACGCCGTGTTGCACAAAAAATCGTCGTTGCGAATCGTCCCGTAACATCACCTTTAGTGCTTGGTCACGCGCTCCTCTCCGAAGTGCAACCCTGGGGACGAGGTTGTCCGAAGTGAGGAGCGCGTGACGATACCCGACTGTGTACGTGGGAGGCCTCCGAACTAAAACGCACGGGTAAGGTAAAACCTTTGCGCATTCAGTAGCCTTTCCAGCGACATTCAGATGTTGGGGAGCGAGTGAAATCGTACGCGGGGAAAAAGGGGGAAAACAAGTTGAGACTGGGGCGAGAGTGAGAGAACCCTTTTTCCTTCTCTAGACTCCCCCCTCCTTTTTTCCTTTTTTTTCGTCCACACTCTACTATCTGAGCGCCTGGAACAGGCTCTCGGAAGGGGGAGGGGGGACTCCATCTGATGGCCTACACAGGCAGGCTTCAGGCATATGAAAGGGAAGGGATTTCATTAGTTGAACTATGTAAAAGGGTAGGAAAATCTGTCATTTGGGTCTGTGAAAGAGACAAAAGGGTTAACAGATGATTAATGTCCTATTTAAAAGACAGTGCATTTGCAGCAGTTAAAACAGATGCAAAGTTCTAAATAAGGTAAGTGAAAGGGCTTTCGAGTTTCCTTTCGCATGTCTCTGGCGCGTCTTCTTGTCAAGATATCCCTAAGTATCCACTTTTCGTTCACGTTCCATTTCTCATTTCGCGCCCTTACATTCCACCTCCCTCGCGGGGGCAAGCTTTCATCCGGGACCTTGCTGTCCAGTGCTTGGCTACCAAATGACAACAAAATGGAGGGAAATTTCGTTCTGCAAGTTCCAAAACATTGACATATTCGTAGTTTAACAGCTGAATTACCTTTAAACAGCTGAAAATGGATGAGAGACACTGGTGGTTCGCAACAAAGCTACAAGAAACATTTCATATTGGCCCCTATGACAACCCAACGATGCTCGAGGACTTTATGGCCGAACAGTCAACCCTCGACTTCATCAATGACTTTTTGGCTCCTGACGGACATACAAAGCTCTTTTTCTACTGCCCTAAAGCTGACCCAAACAGCCTTATTCCAAGAAAGATGAGCGTGGCTAGCTCGTGTGCAAAGCTTAAGGAAGTCATGGACGGGGAGGCCATTTGCTTGTACTTCATCCGTTCTAATTTGGAGCGTGTAATCGATCCTACGTGCGTGGAGAAAGAGGTGTTCTGTGGCGAAATCAAGGAGAACCCACTCGTACATTTCAGTGCGTTGCTTTCGGAAATATTCGCTCCTATTTTGCATGCACAGAAGGACTGGGGTACTTCTTCAGAGGAAGAAGTGTCGCACTTTTTGAACCAAATCGACAAATACACAAACACCTTGACCGAGTATGCAAACGCCACGATCGCACCTCAACAAATTTTGAAGAAACCAGAATCACAAGTTACGTCCGACTTTAAACAAAACAGAGCTGCTGCAGTTAATCCTTCCATTTTGCAGGAATATGAAAATTTAGTTTTGGACTGGATTGGCACTATAGAAAATATTTTGACTGACGGATTAGAAGAAAGGTAAGCTTAGCTTATAAAAGGATTCTTATAAAAAGGTCAGCATGCAGGAGAGGATAAATCAAGTGATTATTTTCGTGTATTACTACAGTAGATAAGCTTAATGCAATGCAGTATTTGATGCAGCCCAGTTGTTTTTATGCATGCATGTGCTAGTTGTTTAGGGAAGGTACATTTTTAATTGGGGGGCGGGGAGGTTCATCCAAAAAAATGGGACCCTGGGAGAGGGTCAACCCTTATTTTAAAAGTTAGTAAGGGAGGGTCAAGCCTTTTTTTTCACAGTGGTTTGTGCAAATGTGTTAAGTTACCACACTGATGTCATTCTTTTTGTATTCTATAGCTTTGTACCAGTCCTTCCTGTTGAATGGGAACTTGTAGTTACTCAAGATTCCTGTTAAACAGCAGTTTTATTGCAGTTCATTCATCAGATTCATTCACTCTTTCTGTCTTTCTTTTTTCTTCTTGTTCTGCCATGGCACGTAACTGTCTTGGAAGACCTGTGTTCTCTTTTGGCCCTACCTTGACATTGATGTGACCACTGTATGCAGTACACGGTTGTCACTTATATCAGTCTGAATTCACTCGATGATGTTAACGATGTTTCAGAGCCTACAGTCCTTTCCTCTACATCACTTTCTGAGCTCAAAGTTAAAGTTTCTTCATGAAGTGGAGTCTCTTTCTCCATGCCTGATAAGATCCTACTAGCGACATGTGCCTTTATATATGCCACTTTCTCTGGCTTCTTCCCCTTACAAACTGTTCCATTATGGTCCATGCAAATCAAAAAAGTTCACGATCTTTCAATGCTGATATGTGGTCAGAATGATACAATATTGCTCTCATTCAATGTCATTGTAATCTTGTTCCAGCCACTGCGTTTGCTGCCTTTCACTTTCAGCTCTTCGCTTTTCCTTACGCTTTTCAATTTGAGCAAGGTGATCAACATAGTCCTTCACAAACTTGTGCACGACAATATGCTTATGAGAAATTCAGCTATTGTCTTGCCATCTCATGGACTTAATTATGTAATTATTTTTCGTGGAACATTCTTTTCATTTGAGGTTGGGGATGAAAATCATCAGGTTTATGACCATAGATAGATGTTGCTGATAGTGGTAGAAAAATTGAAATCAGGAAGCTTGTCATAGTCAGGAAAGGGTCGTGGAACTGCAGATGGTGGTGAACTGGTGCATATGCAATGGAAGGATAGGAGTGGGGGAGGGTTACCGGTTTTTGTTTTGTTTGAGAAGTAGGGTCACTTGTTTACTAGGTAAGAATAAGGGGAGGGCCACAAAATTTTTCAGAAAAAAGATGAAAAATACCCCAACCCTCCCTCTTAATTAAAAATGTACCTTCCCTTGGCAGAAAGATACACCTTTCTGGGAATTATTAACATATAAGGTTTTTATTAAAGACCAGTCAGTAAGGTCAGTATTTCTACATCCAGAAGCATAATATATACCTTTCCCATAGTGAGTTGTTAAATTGTGCGCCAGCAGTATAGTATTTTGCCCTGCAAGTTTGACGAGTTTGCGCCTCAAGTTTATAAAGTATTTAAAGAACAAGATGGTAGATCATTTGCATGTCAATTTTAAGGCCATGCAGTAAGTTAAACTTTTGAGGTGAACTCCAAGACTGGACGGTGAACTTGGACAGGGTGACCTTGACAAAGTGACCTGTTGCATGTAATTGTGTTGTTGATTGAAGTAAAACTGAGGTTAAAATTTCTTAACCTAGATTGATCCTCAATTTTTTTGTATCAGAGTTAGGAGACAAAGGAAATTGATAATCAACCTGTAGGTAAAAAAATTGACCCGCCACATGAATAGGTGACCAGAAAAAAAAAAATTCACTATGATAGTATTTCAATTCATGTCATTTCCACTATTGTGTATATTACATACTCACAATGGCTTGCTCCCTAGTCGGCTTGATTAGCTCAATGAATAGAGTGTTGTGTCTGGTCATATCAGGGTTGGATTCCTGATCAAGTCTGAATTTGTTTGAGTTCTTTTTCAGCCTTAACTTGTAGGTTGTTTATTCTACTGTGATGATAAAATATGTTCACTTTCGTATCTGACTCACTTCTGTCTGACCCAGGTTCGACCCATTTGCTGGCCCTCTTAGTGAACTAGAGAAGTGGAAACGCAGACAGAAACTTCTTACTAGTGTAACAGACCAGCTAAAAAGTAAGGACTGCAAGGGTGTGATTGCCATTCTTATAACAGCCAAGTCAAAAGTATTGAAGAGATGGAAGGCTATCGATGGCAGGTACAGTGTATTTGACAGTTTTTGTTTGATTCAGATAATTACATACAGTGTTTACTGTACCTTAGGGGAAAGGTTGCCTACATTAAGATAATTGTTAATCGTGGAAAATTTTGAAGCTTGTGATGAGTCTAGAAGTCTCATTCTTGTTTTTTTTTTTACTTCTTGAAGTCTGGAACATCTTGCGGCAAAGGCTCAGATTTTCAAACTATAGTGTCTCTGTCCTGCCGACTCTTGAATTCTTCCTTGAATTCCTCTCTTCCTAATTCGTACCCCCCCCCCCCCTGGAAGGCCTAATTATATTATAATGAGGCCTTCCAAGTTGGGGGGGGGAGTATGCTGTTACTTTGTCGCTCATAATTTTGAATTTATGGCAGATATACACAGCGCCTGGAAAGATTATTATTTTTCCAGAAAAATAATAGATAATGTTTGGTAATAAGGGAATAAAGATTTTTTACTCCCCTGCTGAAACAGCCAAAATGCAAAAGTAAACTGTCGTCACCAAGTCTTTTACTTCTTAAAAAAGTGACTGTCACTGTCACCTTCATTTCTCTCCTCCTTTTCTGTTGATTGTCAGTGCTTTCTGAGAGGATTGTCGCCACTTTTTTGGGTCATATCGCATGTCCCTTCTACCACTTGGAAGACCTCATAATTATAATTATTATATTATTGTGCCTTGTATAGCTGTAATTTTTTACATGTACAAGGACAAGTTTAATTTAAGGTATACAGCATGGTTTGAAAATGTGAAGTGTGAATAATGTATTTTTAACCTTGTTTTATACCATGTTTATTCTCTCTTCTCCTCTTTATTTCTTTTACTATTGTTCATTAGGCAGCCCACAGTACTTTAGGTCTGGCCCCAATACTTTTATGCTACAGATAAATTGTGTACTGTACATTGTATGCTTAACACATTGTCATTTTTTTGTCCTTCTTTACAGTATCACTGATGCTTTCAATGAGACTAAGGATAAAGTCAAGTACTTGGAGTCACTGCACAAATACTTTGATCAGTTACATGTAGGAAATTCCCTTGTAAACATTTGTAGTAACACATTGCCGGGGCTGATGGCAAGTGTGCGACAGATGGACGCTATCTCACGGTACTATGCTAGAAGTGGTTACCTGGGACTGTTATTTTCTAAGGTAGGCAGTAATGGACATTTTACAGTCAAGCCAGGTTAAGCATACCCCTCAATATTTCATTAATAAATTTATTATTTGAAAGTTGAATCTTAGTCATTGAGGCAACTACAGCTGTAGTATTAGCGTGCAAGGAGAGTCGTGTCCAATAGCCCAGGGCTAGTGGATTTTGCTATTGGGCTAGTGATTTTTGTTCTTAATATGCCCGACGGGCAAGTGTTGTTTTTTGGGGAAATTCAAATTACAGAAGGAAAATTGTAATCAATCCCGCTAATCAAAGGGTTTTGGGGCTAGTTCAAATGACTTGTGGGCTAGAACATGCTAGCTACAGCTTGCGCTGACTTTGTTTGCACCCTGAGTATCAAATTCAAATCTGCATTCCTGCATGCGCAATGAACAGTGATTTTTTTACAATAACTTCTCTGTATTCAGTCATATTCGGAAATATCTTTGAATGGACAAAAATTAAGAAAACTGATGAGCTGGTAGAAATTTTATTTTGTAACTATCTTGCATGTGAATTCACTGCTCATTATGCATGCAGGAATGCAGAGATGAATATGAAATCTACTACGTACGCGTACCAACAGATTCAACTTTCAAGTAATAAATTCATTAACCAGCGTGCAAAGAAAGTGGTGTCCGACAGCCCGGAGCTAGTGGATTTTGCTATTGGGCTAGTAAATTCTGTTTTCAACTTGCCAGAAGAACTTTTTGTGAAAAGAACAAGTCAAGTGCTGTTCAAAAAGCTTTTGGGCTAGTTGAAATGACGTCTGGGCTAGTAAATGTTAGCTTCAGCTTGCCTGAATGGCAAGCTGTAAAAATGATTTTCTTTGCAACCTGATTAATGGAATCTTGGTGGGTATGCTTGACCTGGCTTGACTTAAATGACCCTCCTTTGAGCCCCAAATTAATGTCCTTCTCCCAAATTGTAGATCACCAATCAACTGGTACTGGCTGCAAGGAGCTACATCAAATCAAGCACAACAGTACAGGAGGAAGACAAACTCTGGAGCAAGGTCCAGGAAGAAATGGACTCATCCTTCAGCCAAACTGCACATCAAACTAAACAAAAAGGAAAGAGAAAAGGAAATAAGGACGTCTTGTTCAGCAGTGATGATGGCTTCCTTGGACGCCTTAATGTCTGTTTGTCTTTACAGAAGCAGTACAGGGATATGCTTAGAAGTTTGAAGGACGGATTAGGTGGCTCTCACAACTTGTCAATGACTCCAAGTGTTCTGCAGCCTTCCAAACGTTCCAATATCACTAACAGCACCTCAAATCTGATGTCACCTAGTGCTGCTGGTAGCCCCTTAAGGCTGTCATTCTCACAAAGTAAGTTTATGCTCACTGTTGATTTCTGTTGATTGGAACTCATTATTTCTGTGTTGTGCCTTAGTGTTGTTTGCCTGTTGTCTCACCTGCTTTTTGGTGAATTCTCTGTAAGACGGAGACATATCCAGCTGTCATGTACTACAGCATTGTTCAAAAGTGAAAAGACAACCTATTGTAAGACTTGATTCTTGACTCAATTCTTGATTCCTGTGAGAGTCGATCATTGAGAATGAGGCATTGAGAATCAATTGCGAGTCGAGAATCGGGTTGCATGAACTTTTTTGTTGCCTATGACTTAAACTCTCTTGATGAAATATTGCTTGGTGAAAATTGTTGATTATTAATTTTACAAATTCAAGACTATAAACAAAAAAGCTCTTTGCTGAAAGCCAGTTGGAATATACTGTAGGATCACAGACATACAAAAAAATTGTGTTGAAAGGTAGAAAAAATTGGGTACAAAGAATCTCATAATTCTTGAAAGCAAGTGTTAGAACAAACAATGGGAAGTGCTGTGTGAGTTTGTTGCACTTCTAAAAGATTACATCTCATAAACTCAGAAGTACTTACAGTCAACTTTCTCTTAACAGACACCTCTATACTTTAAGATGGACACTTCTCTAAGATGGGCACCTGATGTTTTATGATCCCTGCTGTTTTTCTCTTATTTTATTGAAACTATACTCTCTTTAAGATGGACATTTCTCTAAGACAGACAACAGACACTCTTGAAACCATAAGCAGAAAATTGTTATGCAGTGAAAAAAACCTCAAAATGAAAATGTAGGTGCTCTACATGACACTAGATTGCAAAGTGTTTGATATTTTGTAGTCATGCTCCAGTTTGTAGAGTTTTTAGACCACGAAGCTGTGAACATTTGCTTGCCATGAACATTTGATAGCGTAGTGAGAAAATAATTCCACTTTCCTGTTACAATGTGCCAGTTGTGGTTGTTTTGTATGAGTTAAAATAATAGACGTGTATTCATTGTGAGTAGGTTCAGTCTTAAAATTACTGGTGTCATGATACTTCGACTCTTTATAGCGAGACACCTCAAGGTGTCCATCTTAGAGAGAGTTTACTGTGTAAAATATTCCATTCTACTAATTTTCATCTAGTCTCTGTTACCTGCTTGGTAAATGTATGAAGAAGTTATTCCATTTTGCATTTGATTACAGCTGCAGTTCGCAGAAGTTGCAATTTGCAAATAATATTTTTTTGATGTTCATTTGTTCGCTTTATACATTAATAATTATTTGCCCCTTCTTCAACATCAAGGACACTCTTAAATTTTACAACTGCTATACATAGAATAAAAGATTAGTACATGCTCATCTGATGAAAATGTTGTCATAATTTTTTTTGAAAAAAAATTGGGTGTCAGAAAATTTTGTCCTGATCTTGAAACCTTGGAAGCATCTTTTTGTGATTTGTCTCGAAGTCTCGTTTTGGGTGATTTTGCATCTCGGAGTCTTGATTTTTTCAAGTCTTGGTCTCATGGTTTGAATCAGGGGTCTCTAGCAGTCTTGCAAAGTCTCAAATGTACCATTCTATACCCCTAGATGGGAGAGTGCACTCCTCTACATTCATAAAAGAATAGAATTTCTCAGATGAATTTAATTTTTGTCAGGGCCAAGTAACAGAAATCACATAGTCCCTAACCATACCTGACTCATTTAACTGAGTGACTGTTCTACATAAGGTAATAGAATGAAAGGTGATCACGACAGCATCACAAGTCATGGCAGCAGTGGCATTGCATTCACTGATGAGGAGTCCATCATTGCACACCTGGATAACTTCTGTAACCACATCCGCAGTATGATAGACATCATTCACACTCTTTCACAGTTTTCTAAACTCTCTAATGATGTGAAGAACTTGCCACGTGTGCCAAGGGATGTGGTGGTCAGTGGCCCACTATCTGAGGATGACCAGAATATTGGTGACTCACTTTTGAAAGTGGCAGCTGGTGATATCAGTGGTATCAGGCCTGGAGCAAGTTCCATCAGTAGTGGTGGCTCAGAACACAGTTATCCTGCAGAAGGTACATGTACTACTAGTCCACTTACTTTAGCAGCAAGACTCTAAGAATGCAGGTGTTTCTTTTTTTTTCCATGTGTGCATGCCAAAAGGGGTCCAGGTCCCAATCATTCCTTGCAGAGACTGTGAAAACTGGGCATAAAAATTGCGGCGTGACTGGTCCCATGCACGTTTTGTGAAGAAAGCTTTTCCAGAACAGGTGCCATACAAAGAATTTTACTTTGAAAAAAGGAAAGTACCTCAGTCCAGAAAAAGGTTGGTCCATGGTGAGACTAATTGGTTGGGTGTTGTAAGCTGTCATCGTATTCTAATGAGTCTTGTGATGAATTGGTTTATTTGGAAAAAATGAATACTGTTTTTGCAGTGGCCAAAAAAAAAATTTTCGTGTATTTAAAAGAGCAAAACTTTGATGGTGAAACCTCGACTGCTAATTGGTTTTAGGTTTCATGTTGTCACCTCTTCATTTCTTATCAAATCTCCAAGCAAGTATTCTAATTCAAGAGTCTTCTTGCTGATTTAGTCATGTGGTTTATTTTCAAACTGTGAATGAATGTTCATTGTTGAATGATGTGACCTGACACACGACCACATTTTCATCACAACCTAATTAATGTTGTTGCTGGTGGTTTTAAGTTTTCTCATGCCTGAATGGTTTTTTTAAACACATAACATTTGAGAAATATTTCTGGTGTTCACAACTAGTTTTGATAGTTTGACAATACATGTATACCTGTACTTGAAATTAGCATCTGCTCAGGTGATTGTTTCTTGTATTCCCTGTGAATTTTTTGAAGAGTACATTATTCCCCAGCCCCAGAAAAAATGAATGTATGTAAACTTTATTTCCTGATGTTTTAAGCATAAACCTTCAACATTATAAAATTTATTTTGAAGAATAACTTGTTAAATGTAGCTAGTATTCTTCTGTATGATGGTTTCGACATAGTCTGCATTATACATGTACATACATTAGTGGTAGCAAAATTACATGTAATGATGTTCAGTGCAAGGAAAGAGCGGCTTAAGACAGTTGCATCTGAGTTGCATAGAAGCATTTGGTCAAAACGTGGATCACGTTAAAGCTGAATTACTTTCATATTTTTAAGGCTCAGTTGGCAGCAGCAGACAAGATGGTGGGTTGAAAAGCATTTTAGAGACCCTGGATGAAGAGGAAGAAGTGAAGGAAGTGTACAGTACAAGTATGGAGCCGCAGAGTATTTCCTCCATTCTTCAGGACGCTATTCATTCCATCAGGTCCCCACTTGAGGGTGCTATTACAACAGACACATTCCTTGATGTGGAAGGCAAAGACAAGGAAAAATTTGAGGAGCACTACACTGCATTTGTGGCAGGTGTGCAGCGGATGGAGGTCTACGTTTGTAATTATCTCAAGGTAGCCTTTGAAATTTAATACTTTTTTGCCTTGTGTTCCTTGTCATTTTTGTTCTTGAAAAGTTGGTAAATAACATGCCTGCATCCTGTGCAGGTATTTCTTTTTTGTCACCATTAACCCTATAGACATTAAGTTTATTGCTTAATGATTATACATCACTAAGCAATTTTTTCCTGGCTGTGTTAACTTTATATACATTATCAACGTGTCATCAAAATGAATGTGACTTTCCATATACTTTTTGGCCTTATCTACTCGTTTACTTTATTCGTTTAGGGTGTTTTTACACTGAAGTTAAACATCAGGAGAGCTCTTTACATTCTTACAAGGTAGACATATTAAATAGCATGAAGTCATGTTGGAGAGTTTTACGCTACATTTTTTTATTACCAATAATTGAATCAAAAATTTAATTGAGTAAAGCAAAAACTGACAGTTTTTAATTTTTTTTTGAGATTTCATGTATTAGTTGTATAGAAAAGAAAGAAAGAGGAAGAACAAAAAATAGAAAAACAGACACGGTAGTGTCTCTTTTTGCAAGAGCTTTTTTAAGGACACAGTGATTGTTCTAGGTGGTATACACTGTACATGCACCTACACTCTCCATGTATTGTTATTAAAAGGTTGGTTATTTTTATAACACAATTACATAAACCTCAGGCAGGGCTGTCATTAAGGGCTGGGGGTCCAAGATCCCATACTACTACAATAATTGTCTTATTTAATGTATTGTCTTTACCCAGGGTGAAATATAGCACCAAATATGGTCTAAATTCTTTTAGCTATAATTTAACATTTACGGCATACTGCCTACTCCTTACATTTGAGGATAATTATGCTGCAAAACACTGGAATGCTTTTTAAATACCAGACAATTTGCATGCCTTAGCTGGAACTAAGGAATTTGGCAACAGGGTTTGTGGTTCAAAGTTTTAAGTTTTTACAATTCTTATAACTTTTGTCATTAAATTACTAATATTATTGCTACATTACTAATTACTATAAAATTTTTAACCTGAAATTATGATTTATAAATCAATTTCAGGTTAAAAATTTTATCATAGTTAATTCATGTAGCAATTAGTAACTCAAACTTTCATTATTTTTGTATTTTTAGTTTCTGCTTTAATTTTAGCAGTGGGATATCTGTAAACTAGCCGTATGGCTATTAAAGCATACACCTGTATTTACCATGTAAAATAAAGTGTCTATGTCTATGTCTATGTCTTTAACAAAATTAATTTTGACTTAAACTCTAAATGTGAGGTACTGTATTCTACATGTAAGTGATGTAAAGTATGTGTATACCATGGGATCATAGAATCAATAACATTCAGCGATAGATGCATCTCTAAGGCTGTGCTCTAAGAGAAATTGAAGGGAGCCCAGTGCTCTGAACCTGTAAAATCCAGGGTGCCCAGCATAAGATCTCTATGAAAAAGCTAATATTTCCTAGTCACCCAAGAGCAAAAGTATTGTGCCAGGGGCCACTGGACACTGCTATAGAGCACAACCGTGATCTCTATTGATGTACAGAATGCAAGAAGAGGTTTTGAACTTTGGTGGAAAAAGTCTACTTGTAAGCTGTGAAATATTTCCTGCAAATAATACAATGTAAATTTAGGGACTTAATTGTGTTGCTTCACTTCTTTACAGCTGGGTAAGGACAAGTGGCATAAATGTAAAAGCTATAATTTTTGATTGAAGTGAAAAATATAGAGTACCCTTAACCCCTTGGAGTTATGATGAACTTTTGAGAACACCCCATTATACTATCAGAGGCATCTAAACACACGTGCTTTGTGCATTGTCTTTATGCAGCTTCAACTGTGTGATAAACAGACCAGGTCTCAGAACAGTATTGTCAGAAAAGTACCTTGAAGTGTTTGGCTGGTTTGAAACAGAGCTGGAAAGTGTGCAGAAAATTTATGAAAGTCAGAAGGTAAGTTGCTGTGTAATGGGCATGATAATGAAAGACTTACCAATGCACACATCTTGCCTAAGTTCAATCCTGCTCTCTGATCATTTTTCAAACATTTTTGGCCTTTTTCATGAAACCATTTTCAATAACACAAGTATCTGCTCACTTGTACTGTAGCTTAAGCATTTGTGTCTCAATGTGTCAAACTGACACCATACCAGAAGCATGTTTCCTTTTCGCTTAAAATATTTCTTTCTTTAGGAGAGTCCTCCACTTGTGCGCAATTCACCTCTTGTTGCTGGTGCAATAACTTGGTCAAGAGCTCTGTTAAAGAAGATTGAAGATCCCATGAGGATCTTCAAAGAAAATAAGTTCATCACATCATATCGGGTGAGAAATTTAAGTTGGGTTGAATTCTATGGAAGTGCTCCTAAAAGGAAGTCTTTGAGAAGGAAAGTGTGCTGTTTTATCATGAAGCATTTCAAAAACGTTATCATTTGTAACACATTTGACTGACTGTTGTGGTAAGCCATTACTGATTTCTCTTCTCCTAAGAAATCCTTTTTATGGTGGAAGCATATTTGCCGCTAATCTCCTGTTAGTTTACAGGAACTATACTCAAATTAACACAAACAAAGAATAGGTTTAAAATCCCAACTGAGAGGGTGCAAACCAGTTGAATATTGCGAATTTAGATGCACCAACATGGCCAACGTGTTGAACTACATGTAGGCCCTGCCAGAAATAAATCTTTTAACGGTAAGAGAGGTTCCTGAACCCATGGCTTGCCTACTGGGTAACCGGAGATTTAAATTACATGTACATAAACCCAGGCTATGAATGGTACTATCAGTGTGTCCTGTTAAACTGTTTAATTGTTTTGGCATATTATTTTTATCAGGATTTTGGTCGCATTGTCAAATTCTACAATCGCATTGCCACAGCACTAGTGAAGTTTGAGAACCTTTGGCTGAGCCTGTGGAAGTCTGGCATTGAAAATGCATGCAGTGGCCTGAAAGTATCACTTCTGGCTTATCATCCTGAAACAAGACAACTTGTTGTCAATGCTGATGGAAGGTAAGGCATTAATGGCCCCATTCGTCCCTTTAGAGTCATTATTGTAATTGTGTCCATGATAAATGGTGTAACCAGGGTAAAATCTTTATTCCATCAGGGGTTTCAATAAGAATTGAAGTAGCCAGCAGATTTGAATACATTAACCGACTGTATCAACAGTCCACTTTTCCAAGGGGTGTCTGGGGGCATGCTCCCTCAGAAAATTTTAAAATTATTGCAAAGCCCTAATAAGCGATTTCCAGCGTTTAGGGGACTAAACTGAGTATAAAAGAGTGAGTTTTCCATTCAAGAAGATTTGGGTTTTAGTCAAATTTTGATTTATTAGCCACACAATTTACTCCTACAAACAATGAATCGAACAAATGATAATTATACTAAGTTACACACATTTCTCCGTGAACAAATTATATTTTTGTGTATGGCATTATTCAAACTAGTTGCTTCTTCTTGAGAAGAAAAAGTAGCCGACTTCTCTGAGCAATGTAGTCGACGCGTTTCGTCGGTCGTCGGTGCTTATTGAAACCCCTGTTCCATACATGTAGGGGACACATTATTGTACTATGCAGTTTCTTGATTCAATCTGCCTCCACATATACATGTATTTTTTTCTTATACTTTCCCAATTCCGTTTAGCTCAGGACATGTTGCTGGTACATTTCTCCTGGTTCGCTTTTTACTGTTTTTAAACTAGTGGTACAAGACTTGGCAATTCTTCATTTTCTAAGGTTTGACCATATGTTATTTTCATAATTCTAACAGATTACTTGAGCTTATTCATGAAAGCAAATCATTACTGAGATTGGGAATACAGCTTCCAGAAAGTGCTGAAGACGTTCTAAAACAGGTAATTGAAAGTGAATACAAAATGTACAAGTGCAGCTTGTAATGTTAGCTTGAAATATATCATTGATGAGGTACCCTTACAGTACGGTTAGAGAGGGCATCATCCAAGTGTCAACTAAATGGACATTTTTTAAAATTTTTATTTCTAGAGAAAGATGTTGTCCACTATGGCTTAAATGTATTGCTCAGTTTATTGTTAGCCTTATTGATCACAACATTTTGAGCATTTGGGGCTACATATTCTATTTAATATACTCCCCACCAACAAGGTTGTAGGACTGAAGGTTAGATTTTCGGAAGAAAATCCCCAAAATTTTGAATGTTTTTAGGACTGGCGCTACTGCTGATTTGCAGAAATCATAACAAGAGCTAAACATCAAGGGCAACTGATGACTGTTTTCTGTAAAATATATATTCGGAGAAGCAAAATATTGCCTAGAAAATACTATTACTTAAGGCTTGCTAGAAATTTCTAGATGACTGTTCCATTCATGTACAATTTTCGAACCTTATCTAATAAATCCCCTACCATTTTCTACAGTTTAATTTTTCACTTTTCTCTCCTCAGGTTAGGCTATTTTTCGTAGACAAATGGAAAACTATAATTTTTCGGTTTCAAAAATGTGATGAAGAGAGGGATTATTAAAATTCTGACTTTCGTAATACGTCAAATTACATCTAAAATTTTCATTAAAATAAAACTGAAGCCCTTGTAATTTCGAAAAGACTCAAGTTCCCCTATGATGACCAAACAGATACAAATTTTATAGCACCACTTAGAATGCATTTCAAGAGATCTTTGAAGAGAGCTCTAGATATCCTAAAAAGACTTTTCAATGCATTTAGGAAGAAACCGTTGTTGGGTGTCCCTGACACATCACACCTTAGCTGCAGCCTGCTACATTCCACTCATGGATGGCTGACTTTGAACTTCACTGTTTACATATGAGGCTTGTCATAATTATGTAAACTGACTGATATGCTTGGGGCAGAGTTGTTCCAAAGTAGTCAGTTTAGGGATTTATTTAAACCTGTTTCACAAACGTTATTACCTATGCGCTTGTTCTTTTGTCAGGAGCATCGCCTTAAGGTTTACAAGCAGTCCCTGGAGCTAATCCTACAGGATTACTACAAAGTTTGCCAAGATGTACCTGCACCCCTCTACAAGCTACTCACGCCCCACATGGACTCGGTGTTACACTATCTTCTACCTGGAGTGTCCACTTTGAATTGGAGCAGTATGAATATTGATGCCTATCTACACCAGGTGCATTCTGCTAATGCCAGGCTTAAGGATGTTGTGGACAGTGTCAAGCAGGTTGTCTCTGAGGGGATTGAGAAAAAGATTGAAGAAATTAGAAGAGTGATCCTGTTTGACAAAAAGTTGGCTAATTCTCGGGTCTGGATTGTTGAGAGGTTTGTTGAGGACGAATGTAACGCCGTGTCTCAACAGGGAAACCGGTTGCATGAGATGGTAAAAGAAGTAGAGAATGCGTTACAGGTAAATGAATGTCTTACCTAGATGAAAATTAAAGAGATGGCTTAACTATGTGACTATACATGTACCTGTTATCAGTGCAAGTGAAGGAAAGCAATGCCTGAGGTGCAGGAATAGGCCTTACTCAAAATACCCACCCATCATTCTGTCATGTGCATGCAAAGATGGCCACAAATGTACCTGCCATCTTTAAATGCACGTAAAGGCTGATTACATGTGAACAATGTCACCTGGTCTCTGAGGGTGAGGGGGGGGGTGGGAGAGATGGAGGGAAACTTTCAGTTACTTACTGTACTTATATGTACTTAGGCCGGGAATCGACCTGTACCACTTTGACAAAATCTTTCCACAAGGCCGCATCAAGCAGTCGTCTCTTTCTTCGGTATTCTTCAGTCCAGTGCCAGCCTTGATGCTATCAGTGAATGTAGTTCTTGGTCTAACTCGGTGTGGGTGTCCATGTTGCAGTTTGCAAAACAGCACGTTTGAAGAAGTTTGTTAATTGCGATGATGGCAATGACAAGCACAAACGGGTGGCAAACATCTGTTAGAACCAGAAAATACAATTGTAACCATGGCCAAGTTTGTTAGTTCCTTCCATATGTGACAACAATGTTCAGCTACTTGTAAATCATAATTTATATGTGGGTTTGGTTTCGTCCAAGTTTTGCTTCATTGCGTACTTCTAGGAAAACCACTGGTCATGGCGGCATCAAAAAATGATGCAATGATTTCCTCTATCCACATCTGACCTAATCATTTTCAAGACCACCCACAAAAAATGCATAAAAAACATGTTCACAATAAGATGTTGTTCTTTTTTCTTTGTTCGCATATATAAGTATTAGTTTTATATGCCCGCTTTCATTATCTTAGTCACCACCTTAGTATATAATTTATTTTAAGATGGCTTTATACTTCAGAGCATTTTACTGCATATCCCACTGCCATTTGGGTCATAAAGGTAGATCCTTTTAGAATGCAGGCTTAGACCAAAACAGATAGCCTGCCCAAAAACTCTGAAGAGTCATCCCAAAAAGTCACTAATTAAAAATGTTAATTAGGCAGAAAGAGTAATCAAACACCACAAAGTTCAGAAAAAATTGTAAATTCCAGGTGAGACTCGAACTCAAGACTCTGCGAGTTGTAGATCGGATGCACTAACCACTGAGTTACTGGAGGCTCTATGGTGGGGAGGGTCGAAATTTGATGACAGTCGAACCTCTACTAACGGTTACCTCTCCACAAGTCAACGGCCACTTAGTTGGCGGACAGTCCATACATTGACTCTTGTTTAAACCTCTCTACAACGACTACTTTTTTCTGTCCCCAAGGTGGCCGTTGTGAAGAGGTTCAACTGTATACCAGCCATAGAGGACTGTATTGTGGACTTGCTCAAAATTAGCTGTCCACCGTCTAAATGTATTCCTAAATCTTTCCTCCTGTAGGAAGTTATTGCTCTTGCAAACCAGCGACGTATTTCCTCGCCTGCAAGTCCTCAGATCACACCCGCTCCAAGCATGAGTTACGGTTTGGATAAAACTGGTCCAATACTAACCCCTCGTCTGACAAGAATCGGCACCATTATGTCTTCTGCCCCTGGGACGCGAGCAGCAACCGCTGTGAGTGGTTTGACTGATGAGACTGTCATTGGTGACATCTTTGGCTACTACTGTAGTCTTGTATATCAAGCAGTTTTGGAGTGCATTGTGTCCTCTCTTGCTGTAATTGGTGATTGTGTGAAACCCCCTGGAAGAATGCAGAGTGGGATTGACGTGCAAAGCAGGAAGACCTCACGGTTTGTAGCTGTGATTCTATTTCAAATTATCGACTGTCCTGTCCTGTCCTGTCCTGTAGCTTTGTTAAGTAAACTGCAGAAGAGTAGTAGCCTGTCATGAAAACAGAAATGCTACCGTGCCAATTGTCTCATTGACTACTTTTCAACTTTACAATTTATTGTTTTCGTCCATACATCTAATAACTGGGTACTGGCTAGTGGCAGCTCTGAAATAAATGGGTGACCCTTTTAAAAGGTTGCAATTTGACAGCTCTATTGCTTGATGTTCGTGTCTCCACAATCATTATTATTACTAAACGTTACAGACAACTCGATTAGGTCAATCCATCCTCTTATTTTGATGATAATAGATACAGTTCAAGCTCTTTGAAAGCTTCATGCCTCAAACGTGATTATAACCGGTTTTTGCACGTTTTGGGAACGTCGAGGCCAAGACGTCTAGTGTGAGCGTTTTTAGAGACATAGGACGAAAAGATGAAGCGAAACCAGTGCTTCAACGTTTTTTTCTTCTGTTTTACAAACAACGCTGCCTCGACTTATTGGCCTGTTTGTTTACCAAACAAAGTTAAAATCAGAGAAGAAAAATCTCTGGGCAATGTTTTTGTTAAGGTTACCTTGAAGAAGCAGAACGAGTTCAGCCTTAAATAGAAGCCGTGAATAGTTTCAGTTTGTGTTTGTCGACCTTCCATGGCATAACAGCCTGAGACATTTCTGTCATGTTTGAGGTGTGGAAAATGCGTCCTGGTGACGTCAGTCACTGTATAAGGGAGCCCGAACGGTCAAACCTTAAAACGGATTCCATTAGGAAATTGAGTCATTTTAATTTTCAGTGCGAGACAAAAACTTTGTACCAGAATAATTTCAAGCATATTTCATTCTTTTTTACATTTTTTCGAGTGCTTATAATGTAATAAGTTATATGAAATAACTTCAAAGAAAAGGATCTTGTGGGAGCCCGAGAAAACAAACTTCAAAAGCTTCAAATTTCACAAAATGAAATCGTAGGCATGACGAATTTATCTGTGTTTTCTGAATTCCTGTGAAATTTGAATTTTATTTTCTCAGGCTCCCATAAGAAATTGTGTGTGGTGTTATTACAGATAAGTAATTTCATCTATAGCCCTTGAAAAGTGGAAAAAAGAGTGCAATATGACTTAAAATATTCTGGTAGAAGGTTTTTGTCCACTGAAAATTAAAACTACTCAATTTCCTGATGGATTCCTTCTTAATCTGGTTTCGGCAACATGAAGCACATAGGGGTATTGCTACTCCCAACCACCCCCAGATGGGATGCTAATCAATCGCAAGTGCCCCTTTAAGCTCTTAACGTAATCATGGAATGGCAATTGTCTTGCGCGTGTCTAGGTCCTCATGGGATGCCTTCTCAGACGACGGATCAGAATTCAGCGATTACCCAGAGTCTTTGAATTCCCAAGTTTCTGACTGGAGTACAAGTAATCTGGAAGAATTACTTCAGTTTGAAGTGGATGTGCAATTTAATATCCCAGACATTGTGATCAAGCCTTCTTTGCACACCATACAAGGCGGTGTTCAGCGTGTTGCTGCCCATTTGGTGGATGTCTCTAAAACAATTATGTGGTGGGCAGCAGATGTAAATGAGTCTTTTCATCGTTCTGTGGCGCAAGATGAACAAGTTATTAGGTCATTACAAGAGCTATCTTCTGCTGTTACAAGTATGGTTCCTAGATTTTTTCATACTTATGATATGCAGACTTCTGAGAACTGTTTCTAGAGTTTAGCCTTTTTCGTTGATTTGTATGATTGTGAACTAAATACATGTATCAGTCTCTAGTCTGAATTTCAATACCCTTTGCTTCACAAATTGAAGAGAAACTCATGCCCCAGTCGACCTTTTACTGTTGTGTTTCAGTTGCTTTCAATGTCATTGTAATTTCATTCCATTGTTGTATTGTTCATCACCAGTCTAAGGTCATGTTATCATGTGAGCTTAAAAGTAATTGTTTTCGTCTCGAATAATTGTTAAATATTTTGAACAGTATATCCACATAGGCATATGTAGATGTTTTGGGTAGGAGTTTGTCCACTTGATAATGCCATCCACTTTTCTTCTGAATACTTTATTGTAGTCTAACTTGGTGCTATTATCGCCCATTTCACTATTCCAAACATCTGTTTAAGGTGGCTGAACACAGTTTTGTCCAACTCGCGTGATAAATTAGACAAACAAACATGGCGGCGAAAAAGCAATGGTTTTTTCTTCTATTAATCAAAATTTTGAATTTGGCACTTTTATCGTATTCTAAATAATGAGAACTTTAAAATGGTTGAACAGACGAATTTTGTGATACATTTAATAATTGCAATACAATTATATTAATGATTATCTGAAAACCCGTCTGTTAAAATTTGGTCAAATAAGTTTCAAATGGTTCCAAACATCTAATGTTTAAAACTGAGCAAAAGTAAATTTTAAGGTTGTATTCAATCGTTCATGTTTAACGAAAACGTCACATTTTACCTGTCGATCAAAATCTTTCATCAGTATATTTTTCACTTCCCAAAAATTAAATGACATATACTTTAACCTTAATGATAAGGCCACTTCACAGCAAACTTTAACAGGTTGAAACAGTTGAGGCAGTTGTTCAAGTTTCGTCGATATGACTTCCTTTGGAAAGATGACATGCATGCCTTGTATCAGGCTTTTGTTGACAGTGACCCTGGAACAACCATGTTCAAATACGAGGTTGAGAGACTGCAGTCCATAGAGCAGGATGTCTTGGAAATTCCTGGAAGGTTGACTGTTGGCTCAGTGTGCTTAAACACTTCACCTATTAAAGATTCTTTGCATGGCTTTGCAGTGGCTTGGAAAATGAGATACTCAACTCAGTTACATGAGGAGGCTAAGGTTTGTTAACTGGTGATGTTGTTGGTACAGTGCCCTGTTTTATCATGTAATACCACGATAAACGTATTATGAAGCTCTTTATGCAATAAGAAGTCACTGACTGGTCGTGTAAGCCTTTAAATCGAAGAAACAATAGTTAGCCAATATAGTTACGTGTAATGTAGCTGTTTCAATATCCCAGGGTCGGATTGTTCAGACAACATGGAAGCTTAGCCACGGCTTAATAGTAACCGCTAGACCGAGAATCAACAATTATTATAATTGAGAGCTTAAACAACCACAACGAAGACGAGATCGAGAGCGTCAAGAAACAATTGGTTTTATGAGCAAAACAATAGCTTTGCATGTGCGTCTCGCTTTTTAGTACATTTCTTTGACGTCTACGACTACAACGTGAACCCCCCTCTATTGGGACGTGTAAGTTGGTGAACGTACGGCGACAAATTTTTCTTTCTCTTTTTTACCCAGGATAAAATGCTTAAGAATTCAACTCCAGGAAAAAATCGCCTACATTTTAGCAAATAGACACGATAGAGTTTGTAAAGACGCAAATTCATTTTTTTGCGATGTTTTTATTGCCGCCGTCGTCGCCCCCGTTGCTTAAGCTCCCTGATACGCTTTTGTGATAGGACCTATACGCCTTTGGCTAAGCGATCGGTTATCGAAAAATATCGTTGAACTAAGTGGATGTCAAATTGCCCGTCCACGGTTGTATGAATATTTCTGGCGTTAGCACATTTTGGTTGGCCATTGCCTCTGTCATTTGTAGCCTTAGATGAACTCTTCACTTTATTACTAAGCTTCCCAGGCTGATAGAACTCTGTGACGGCACTTATCACAAGTCGAAGCATACGAAATGCGTTTTATTTGGTGTCTTTTAGATTGAACTTGATAAGATAGTTACGCACAGGAACAGCATTTATGAACGTCTTTCACAACCAGTTGTCACTTTAGATGAGCTGAATAGTGCCTTTCAACTTCTTCAAGAACTGGGAGACATGGAAAACACTATTGATGACATCTATCTACCAGTGGAGAATATATACGCAAAGTTAAGGTACTACCGTATTTATTCGATTAACCGCCCTGGGCGCTTAATAAATTTTTGGACCTTGAGAGTGGGCGCTTATTCGAGGTGGGCGCTTATTCGAGGCAGGGCGCTTATTAAATTTTCACCATTCTCAGCAAGTGTAGTAGTATATTTTGCAGCAAAACAGTAAATGCTAATAACAAAAAGCGAAGATGTAACAAAGCAAGGTTTCTGTACAATACTACCTGAAGAAAACTCCGTCCTCGGGAGGGTCTCTTATTATATCTTATTGGAGTTTTTGTGGGAGGGAGTGGGGTGGGGTGGGCGCTTATTCGAGGCTGGGCGCTTATTAACTTTTTCTGCCTTTAGGATGGGCGCTTATTCGAGGTGAGCGCTAATTCGAGGTTGGGCGCTTATTCGAATAAATACGGTACCTCACAAACAGAGATTTCTGCACACCTTAAACTGAGGATAGTGACTTAAACTGTGATTGTGACGCGATCATCGGTTAACAAAGCTACCACAGTTAAAACTATGACACAAAGTTGCACACAAAGTTAATGTAAGGTGTTTAGTGAGTAGAATTGATACGCTAATTCGCCAATTTGAAAATTTACGGCAATTCTCTCTGGTCACATGTCTTTTAAAATGAGTATGCTTCTAAGTAAAGACCATTCCTTTTTTCTTCATCCTTGTACTTGACAAATGCGTAGTTTTTACAGTGCAAAGTTAATTTCAGGCTAATTTTGATTTAAACTGTTGTCTCAGTCAAAATTGTTGGGACACTCTACTGAATAAGCTGTGGTTGCCAAAATTACTGTCACCGCCGTAGCCAGTATGAGGCGAACCGAGGCACTCGCCTCGGTAAAATTTTACCAAATACTGTCGATTTTTATTTTTTTTTATCAGACTGATAATATTAGAAGATTTCATACGGCTGATTTCGTACAACGAACCGTGTGTTCGCCTCGGTTGTAGTTTCTTCCTGGCTACGGCCCTGACTGTTTTCCAAAAGTGACTAAGATGGGGTCTATAATATGGCCACATAGTAGACTATAATCGGGTTGGGGTTCTGAGAGGCCAGCGGCGCCTACTCAGCAAAAATTAACCCAACTAACCCCCCGGTCTTATATGTAGTCTCCCCTTTTAAGGACGTTTGTCCCCTCCCTCTGCTATAACCCTAATGTGTAAATGATTTAGATTTCTCTTTTGCATCTCCGTTTGTCTGGGCAGGGAGTACAATCTATATCTTCCAAGAAGGGAAGTAGAAGAAGTTGACAATCTGCGTGATGAGTGGATCAAGTTAATGGAATTAGCCGAAAAAGTGAGTTCAATGAAACATTTTGTGAGCTTTCACATAATTTCGTATTACTGTAGATAGCCTCCCTTGTTGTTTTCCATTGCATTGTGATGTTGCTGTACTTACTTTTAGGTCCGAGACGAGTTATTGGTTCGAAAGCGAGGAATGTTTGAACAAGAGGTAGACAAAGAAGTGAAGGTAATTATAAAGCAAGAGTGATGAATTTTCATTTACTCCTCTTAAAATCTCGCGATCAATTTTTTGTTGCGGATGTTGTTCAGTTTGGGCTGGTTAGGTGATATGAGAGGTAGACATGGTCCATTGACGCTCTGGGAGAAGACAAACCAAGGACATCACCATTTTAAATGACCTCAGCTGTTTCAGGGTGTCCAGTTCCTATTTTTGCTACGTTTTAGCTGGTGAAGCCAAAATTTGTAACAGAATTGAAAATGGAATTAAAGTTGTGTGTGTTTTTGAGTGAGATTTATCATAAAGCAAGTAGTATTTTGACTTTGATGTTCTAATCTGAGCAAAAATACTAGTTACACTTGTTCCTTCCATGACCTCTATTACCTATTAGAGTTCTGCTAACAAGTTTGTGATATTGTTACTTTTTGTATAATTTTCTAGTGCACTTGCATGTATTGTATGCAGTGTTATAGTTCTCATGACTATTGAATAATACTGTGCAGAGCCCACTGAAACTGCATTTCAGTATATGCATGTTCTTTCGCGCTTTTATGTTCATCTTTGAAACTGAAAACAGGATCAAGTTGTCCTTTCACAACACAGAGTAGATAAATCATCCAATCAGTTTCTTGTTTAAAAAACCAATCACCAGCCTGATTCTGGATGCTACATGAAAAGAACAGACTAAAGTCCAGTTTACGGCACCAGCTCCCTTGGTGAGCCCTTGTTAACAGCTATACCTTAGCAACTGAAAAAAATGAAAAATTATGCTGGTGTTTTCTTTTTTCAGGGTTTTGTAGTGAATGTGATCCAGTTTCGTAATAGCTTTGACTCACAGGGTCCCGGGGTACCTGGAGTAAGACCAGCTGAGGCTGTTACAAGACTTCATGATTTCCAACAGCGTTACACCCAGTTTGAAGCTAAGAGAAAGACTCTGGATTCTGTCCAGCTCCTCTTTGGAATTGTTCCTACGCCTTTCCCTGAGCTGGATAAGACAGGAGAGGTGAGAATAACTTGAGACGCTGTACCTTATTTGGGTTTAAATGGCCTGTCCATAATCACGTGCTTGTGAACGCCTTCTTTGCATGGAAGGGAGAAGGCAGCATGTGTTACATCTCACATATGTGTGGCTTAAAAACAGGCCGTTTTTTTCGTCAAAGTGTTTCAGCATTTTCGCCAAATGTTATTTGGTGGTGCCTTGACGTTGATCTCATTAAGACCGTTTCTCTTTTCTCTTCAAAGGAGTTGGAGCTTCTTGGCTTACTGTATGGTCTATTTCAGCAGTTTATTTCTTTTGATCAGAGGTGGGTACATTCGATGGTTATTTTGGTTTGGGTTCTCAGGTTTAACACAAATTTGCGTAGTTTCTCAAATGGACATTACAGTCAAACCCCTCTCTACAGACACCTGATTATTACGGACATTGTACTTTTTCCCTGGGGAAAGAAAGCCCTGATATTTTCTCTTCTAACTGTTTAATACGGACACTTCGTTAATACGGAGAGACTTTCTATGGCCCCGTCAGTATTAATGGGGTTTGACTGTGTTTTAGTTAGTTTGTGGCCTTAACTTTTGAGACTGTGAATGAAACCCTATGGTGTCACCATTCAATTGAGTTCTTCTTAGCAGTATTTTCACTTGGTATTCCAATTTTTGTGGCATTTTATCAAAATGAAATGAAAAACGTTTCTTGAGGTTTGACTGTGGCCAACTCTGGGAGTAAAAGACAGTAACTAGTCCATTTGTGTTGTACAAGTTGTATTGACCAGTTTTGTTGTCTTTACCTGTTTAGGTTTAGGGATACCTTGTGGTCAGAAGTGGACCTCATAGTAGCAAACCAGGAGGTAAAACAACAACTTGTAAACCAAGGCTGATCCGGCTGTTCTTATTTGCTTTCTTTTTCTTGTTTGCATTCAGTACGGACTGTGCCAGATGAATTATTTCAGACCGTGCCTTGTATTTGATAAGATGATATGTAAAGCTAATTAAACGCTTTTTGAAAAACTGGCTGGTCTTTTTGGTAAATATAGTTCACGTTTCTTGATTTGCAATTTGTTCCTTATTTTGGTTGTGATATTTTGTTAGGCGTTTGTCGGTGAATTAGTTTAGTCACCGTACATGTAACACTTGTTGAACTTGCATTCTTTGGGAAATTATGAGAGGGCTCTAATAGTGTCTTTTATCCTTTCGTTTTCTGCATTAAATGACTCCTGTCATAGAGTAGTTAAACGTTTATGTTATTAATCTTATTTATTAGTCATCACATTACCTATCTTCTTTTTCAGTTGCACATAAGTCTGAGGTACACTTCCTCCATCTCAACCTGTATCTAGCTTCTAACCTTGCCTCCTCACATGTATTCCATCCCCGGAGTCCCATTACACACCGTCCGGCTCCTTGTTAGCGCTTTCGACCTTCCATTTTTCCACAGGATTCTATGTGAGGACCTTGAAGCCATGATATCAAGCACAATCCCTCACCACTGCCCCCTACTTTTCTTAACCTCTACACTTAGGCGAACATTTTCAAACCCCCTTACTTCCGTGAGTTTGTCGATCGAAATATTATACGGCCCGAAAATGCCTAAACGTTGAAGTGAATTTAGCCTGTCATTGCCCTTGGCGTTCATTATTTTGTGTGTAACCCAACCTTTTTTCGTAGATGGAGCATTATTGGCAGGAATGCCTTCGTCTGCCGCAAAGAATACAAGAGTGGGATGCCTACAAAGAAATGAGAGATGCCATCAAAAACTACTTAGACGTTTTTCCAACTCTGCACAAACTCAATTCCAAGGTAGGAAGCTTTACTTGGCAAGCAATATGCCGTAAGGGTAAGTCAAAAAAATACAAACAAACAAACATACAAAGCACCGTAATTATTTTTCACTTAGTCTTAGTCTCAACAGTCCTATTCAGGACTACTTTCACCCCGGACGATCAAACTCAACCTACTTTGAAATGACTCCTGGGTTCAAACCTTTCACAGAAAGTCTTATACAGACATTTTCACAAACTTTTAACACTTATCTGCTATTACATATCCGCCCACGTGAATGTAGTCCCGTTTACATTTGTTGGTGACAGTGGCTGACGTTTTAATAACTTTTGCAGAAGTCGTCATCATAGTCAAGCTGAACTGTGTATCGACATCACTGTTTTTCAAGACGACACTTATCTATGATCATCATGCGCAACCCTCTTTTTGACATGAATCCTGCGTTTAATCCCTATAAAAAGTGTTACTTACTGTTTCGTAGAGCAGTTTTTGTCATTTTTGTATACTGGGTTTCAGGCTTCGTGGAAAAGGTATAATCAGCAAATGCTGAGGAAATTGAGCAAAACTCTCTAGTAATACTCTTTTCACGATATTGTTAATTTTACAGGAAATACGGAATCGTCATTGGCTGCAAGTGATGAGCGTCACTGGATCATCATTCCAGCTTGAAGCGCACATCTTTAAGCTCGTTCATCTACTGGACATTGGGTTACTTCAGTAAGTTACCGTTAGAAAGTACATTGTTCCATTTTGCGTTTGAAGGTTCTCTTTTTGGACAAGGATTTTTGTTCATTCCGTGGATATGCGGTTTAAATTTTTGGATATGATCGGTAGTTTCTTCCTGACGTAAATTTGCGGGAGGTCTCAGGATAACTAAAGTACTGTATTTTAAAGTATTTTTATAAAGCCATTCAGTCAAACCATTGTCCTTTTAATTAACAAACGTTGTTAATTACGCGCACTCTTAACGATAATTCATTGTTACCATTTTTCTGTTTGTAGACACCAGGCGGCCATTGAGGAAATCTGCAGATGTGCAAGCAGAGAACTGGAGCTGGAAGCCAAAATGAGGAGCACCGAAGAAGAGTGGACAGAGCAGGTTCGGTGTACCACGCAGTATATCCTTTGCATTTTGACCTTATATCTTTTAGAACCGGCACAATGGAAAGGTAGCCCTATTTGTACCCGTATATACTACTTACACAGTTCACTTTCGATCCCTGTTTACCATTTGTATCCTAGCCGAGGTTCTTATTTTTTCATGACAGTGTCGCAACTTCGTCTCCATCCACCCCTGGATCTGGTATTACATTATGTTCCCTCATATTAACGTATACTACTTACACATTTTATTATTATCTTCATTCAGTCCCAGCAAGCTAATAAATGTTTGTTCGATTTTACTTATTTGACCTTGCTGTTCTTATGGTCGCTACCCGTTTTTTTGCAGATAATATAAACACCAATTGATATGCGTTCCCTGGATGTCTACATATCGAACTCTCTCTAAGATACACGCCCTTTAGACCGCTACTTATCCTTCTTACGAGATGGCCTTCGTAAAGAGAGTCAGTGAAAAGGGGAGAAGAAAGGCAGGGACCAACCCTACATGTCCGTTTTAGTGAGATGTTGTCTTATTGAGGTGTCCTTTAAGGGAGAGTTGACATATAACACTGCCGTCCTTCCTGATATTGTTTAGGGAAGTCCGTCCCTTAGAGAGTCAACTTAAAGGAGTAAAGAAAGACACGGACCTTTTTAGGTGTCTAAGTTTGCGAGGTATCCATCTTGTAGAGCTGTCTGTTAAGGTAGAGTTTACGCGCATAAAACTGCGATGCTATCTTTTGTTGTGTACAGGTTCTCACATTTGAGAATTTCAAGAACAGAGGTTTAGTTTGCTTGAGCCACAGTAACACCGAACACCTGTTGGACCTTTTGGAAGATGCACAGGCCACCCTTGCTTTGATGCTTACGTCACGTCACATAGGTCCACTTCGTGATGAGGCAGCGGCATGGGCTATCAAGTTGAAAGAGATCAGTGAAGTCCTGGAACAGGTAAGACTGAACAGGTTAGAAGAAAATAAAACGCTTTGTTCTGAAAGCAAATAACAGCATTTTTGGCATTGGAAGGCATCTATGGTCAGGACAGATGTAATCTAATTATTCATAGTTCTCCTTTGTTTAAGCGTTAATTTCTTCTTGCATTCAAAACGCAGACAAATTGTTTAGATTTATTGCTGTAGCGAAGCACTCCTCGGGGCAGTGGTCAAACAAGTGTGCTCGACAGGGAATGTTCCTGGCAAGGGTTAGAGGTCTGACGCCAGTTGGTGGATAGGGCTATATATTGGATAAAGCACTATCCACGTGATAGCGCAATTGGTTTCCCTAATACTTATCCACCTTTTGAACAACCGGGTGCTGTACAAGGCACCACCTATCTGTTGATTCTGATAGACACCACATTTTGGGCCTAAAAATTGTCGATGACAAAACAATGTGTGTGCGTGCAGCTTGCAGTGTCAGACAAACATCACAGGGACATTTGAATCAACAATGTCCGGCAAACTCCACCAGGTTACTTTCGCCAACAACTATAATCCACTGGAGTTACCGGGCGTCTAATGTACAAAATACCTCGTTCTTTAAGCCATAACCCGAGACAAGCACCCTATCCACATGTAATACACCTGATTCTTTAAGATGACTACAAAGAAATGAGAGACAACGTCAAAAAGTAATTAGACATTTTCCTAACGCTGCACAAAATCAGTAACTTGATCAGTAGCTTTTGCTAGTTATTTACGTTATGACCCGTGTCAAGCACTTTATATAATGTGATTGATATAATTTTAAGTCGTACACGAATAGAAATGAGGGAGTCCAGTGGAAGCTATTCGTGTTTCCAGTGGGATCTAGTCGTGTGTATTGGGCAACCCTCGAAAAGGAAGCAATAGTTTTGACCACCTCCCCTAGTTTAGTGAGTAGTATGTTCTTCCTCTATTCCCAGTAGCGTATCCTTCTATCACACCCCCTTTATATGGCGTTTCACTTTTTCTTTTACCATGATTGCCATGTAGATTTTCCCGATTCTTTTGTTTGTAGTGGTTGACAGTGCAAGATTTGTGGCAACACCTTGAGGAGGTGTTCAGCCATAGTGGAACAGCCAAGGTACTTTTGAATATAGAATATACTGTGATAGTAGTAAATGATTTTACCCTTGCATGACGAACACTAAGAGCAACAAATAGTTAAGTTTTCTCCTTCAGAGAGGGCATATGGCCGGCTGAGGTAACCATTTTAGTTGAAGAAACCAGAAAAGGTTGTGAAAGTAAATTAGTTTTTTTCAAATTTCTTTTAATTGATTACCGTGTGAATCTTTAGCTACGAAATGATAGTCTTTTGTCTTTGATCTATCCAGTCATCAAGTCTGACCGTAGGTAGTATCGCGTTGGACTTGTCAAATTTTCTTCAGACATTGTCCGATTGTCAACTGTTATTTGCTACTCTGGGACCTTGTGGAAACCACTCTACAAGGACTATTTGAAAGTGTCCACAGCTGCTCCGTCATACCTACTTGCGACACCTGGATCATACATTCGCAGATTGAGTTGTATATCACAAGGGCGTAATAGACCTCCTTAGGCTAACAGCAGCGCTGGCACAGAGTGTTTGAATTGGCCAAGTGTATGTAGTCTGTAACATCCATTTAGAGTTGTGTTAACCAATTGTTTTGTAGGATCTTCCCCAAGAATACAACCGTTTTGCAAGAGTGGATAAGAGTTATATGAAGATGATGAAAAGAGCTTATGAAACGAGAAATGTACTGCAGGTAATTATTCAGCTGAACTTATAGAAGGTCGCTCGTGAAATAAGCAAGTGGGAAAATAAACTTGGTAAACATTACCATCTTACACTGCTCGTTTGGTAAGAAACGGTACTTGTAGATATACCACGATGCCCCCGTTATTGTTTGGTTCTAGAATTTAAAAAAAAAGAAAAACGCCTCGCGTCGCATTTTCTAAGTAATCAACCCAGCTTGCCCCCAGTTCACCCCCTTCCAAAGAGCATTAGTCCAGTTTGCAGAAATTCCAGGGCGCCTGTTCTTTGTGGTTTGAGGTGTTTCAACAATTGAAGCTGAGTGCACGAGTCAGGGGGAAGACAGTTTGCATCAATGCAAGGGTTGCGGGAGTTGAAGAAATGTTACGAAAAAAAGAAAAATGAAACGAAGTCAACAAAAACAACCAGACAAATTAACTCCATAAAAACCTCGTAACTCCCTCTTTCATCATGGCTACCAGGTTGAAGTGGAAGCTATCAGAAATAAAAAGAAAAAAACATCCAAAAATTTATCAATAGTTGCATCAGACATCATCAAGTGACAGTGGACAGACTTTTTAGATTATGGGTAGCCTTGGCAATGTTTTCAATTGTCTTTTCCTAGTGCTGTGTTGGTGGTGATGTACCAAAAAGTCAAATGTTAAAGCATCTTGGTGAAGAGCTGGAAATCTGCTTCAAGTCGCTCGTGGGGTTTTTGGATTCAAAGCGAAAGGTGGGTACAGTATTTAAGTAATGTAATGAGGAGCGGAACATTTGTAAACTTAAGATTCACAGAGTGTTTGACCTCCAACTTGGGCTGTAAAACCACAATAAATAACTGTAACTGAAATAAATAAATCAATGTTTAAACCACAATAATGTACCTTTTTGTATTCGGTTTGGATACATGATTGCAACTGTTAAGAGTTTTTCCTTTTGATCCTAATCATGAATGATGACTCCTGGTACAGTTTCGAATGAAGCTACATAGAAGTCTTGCAGGTAAGCATATTGATGTGGTTCTGTCCTATTGCAGGCTTTTCCTCGCTTCTGTTTTGTGAATGATCCTGTGTTATTAGCCATATTAAGTCAGCCCTACAGCTTGGATTCTGTGAAACCACACTTTAAGTAAGTATACCATTCGCCGGTTTTCAACACACGAAGGTATAATTTGGAAAACTAAAGAGTTCGAAGGTTATGTTAGTTGAACGGCTTCAAAATCTCTGATATAGATCAACTCATTCTTGCACTTATATTTAGATTTGGGGTTATTTTGGTCTAAAAAATTGGACGTAAAGATTAGCCGTGTCTATATATCAGGTACAAAGACACTCATTAACCGTGGGAGGATTAGTTCAGTCAGTAGAGCGCTTGACTGCAGGGCAGGAGGTCGTGGGTTCGATTCCCGGGCCCGACCAATACTCAGGGTCTTAAAATAACTAAGAAATGAAGGTACTTCCTTTGCCCTGCAGGCGGCTGGACCTTCACGTGGCTCGGATGACCACGTAAAATGGTGGTCCCGTCGCCAGTAGCAGACGTAAAAATAGACGTAAAAATATTGTCCCCAGTGAGTACTTTAGTGCTAAATACATTGACACTCAAATAAAGTGCATTTTTTTGGTTTTTTAAACATTTTAGAATTTCTTTTGTTTTTTTCCTTATGAATTATTAATGAGATTTTGAACTACATTTAACGTACTCTAGGTCTTTATCAGGCGATGGTGTCGATTTACTGAGTAGGAATATTAGTATTACCGTGGTTGCTAGTGATTGGTTTATCAGGAACCTCATTTGTGTATCACGAACCCCACTCAGGTTTCACTTATGTCGAAGAGATTCGAAATGTGTCATCCTTCTCACTTTGATTTGTGCCATTTAGATGCATCTTCAGTAGTCTTCATGATGTGACTTTAACCCAGCAAGAACCGGAACCGGTTTCACTGAAAAGGAGCACCATGCTCAGTTCTGCGTTGAGAAACAGGAGTGTCAGAGAGGACATAAGCTCTCCCATTCCGAGCCATGACTTTGCGAGATTCAGGAAGATTTCCGACATGGTTATGCAAGCTTCCAAGGAAACAGATGCTGGTGTGCGGAGGTCAAGTATGTTGACCTCAACTACAGATGCGCGTCAAACGGAACCTGACTGGCACAGCCATCTGCCCAGAAATGTTGCCGTGGCTGTCACTTCAGAACAGGGAGAAACTTTGGAACTAAAAACAAAGGTGAGGGGATTGTAACGTTTAATGAGTTTTAAACCTCTTTAACGGTACATTGCAACCTAGTGTAGGACTACTGACCGGGTCGTTATACCTCCAACTCCGGGTCTTAATAAGATTCGGGCTCACACCTGGGTAAAGAGAGACAGTGGAGTAGAGTTTCTTCTTCTAAAAACAACAACGCGACTGAAAGGCTTGTCACCAAGAAACTACCACCGATCTATCAATGGGTATCAGCTATATACTGCTGAAGATAACCCTGCGCCTCCTGAGGGGAAGTAAAAATACTCCCAGGTGCTTCATGCTTCAGGGACCGGGTTAACCTCCAGCTTAGTGGGCCTCACCGAATCGTGTGCGGCGTTATCTACCTACCTACCCTTTCTACCTACATACCCACCCACCCACCCACCTACCTACCTACCTACCTATCCACCTACCCACCTACCTACCTACCTACCTGCCTACCTACCTACCTTCCTACGTACCCAACTACCTACCTTCTGACCTACCTACCTACCCACCTACCCACCTACCCACCGACCTACCTACTGACCTACCTATGTACCTACCTACATACGTACCTACCCACCTACCTACTGTACCTACCTACCTACTGACCTACTCACCTACCCAAAAAACCTACCCACCTACCCACCTACCTACCTACCTACCTACCTACCTACCTACTTACCCACCTACCTACCTACCCACCCACCTACCTACCTACCTACTGACCTACCGATGTACCTACCTACGTACGTACCTATCCACCTACCTACTGTACCTACCTACCCACCTACCTACCTATTTACCTACCTCAGAGACAAGGAAACCTCAAAGTAAGTAGAAAAACACGAAATTTCAATAACAATGATTGAAGATGTTTTAGGATGGAGGAAATAAGCATGGATTGCAAACAACTAACTTAAAAACTTAAGGCTGAATTTCATATGGTTTTCCAAGAATGACATAGCTTCTTTAAATCTTGTTGAGCTCACCGGAAACGTAAAACCTTTGAATTTTATTATCATGATTTATATACTAAAAATTATTCTTAGCTGTAAATTTTAATTATTTTCATTGGGCTCAATTATATTGTATAAAGTACAGGAGTTAGAGAATTTCGAGCGAGAGAGAAGTGTAAAAAGCAGTCAATAGTTGCTGACTTACATAGCGTAGCTCTATGTTATTTCTACAAAACTACCCGATGCCAGTATAGAGCGTTTTCACATGACGTCTCAGCGGCCATATTGGTGTCCCAAAACAATGAAACGGCGGCCATGTTGGTGTCCCAAACCAATCCTCTGGGTTATTGAACTCTTTTCTCATGCAAACGCTTTCTTTTGTTGTAATAAATTTGCATAGATGCACGCCACGTGGGTGAAAACACTCTATACAATCGTTCAAATCTTTTGAGGAACTGAGAAGCTTTATTAAGGTATATTTTTTATGGTTTTGTTACAGGTTCCTCTTGTGTCTGGCGTGGACGTATGGCTCGCTGCACTCTTGAAGAGCATGAACGAATCTCTTCAATCTTGCATTGTGGACTGCATACAGGATATCGACTCAGGTCATAGCATTGAAGAGTGGATTTCAAAGGTATGCTTCAGGCTATTTTGTGGATAATATAATAAGGGTGTCAGAGACCAGAAACCCGAACAAGTAATAGAGAGGAGAAGTATGACGTCAGATCACCATGGTAGCATTATTTCTGGATGATAATAAAACTATCGACAATGGCAACGGAAGGAGAACGGCAAAAAAGTAAAAGGTTTTTATTGACAAAACAACAAATTTGCACGTGCATCACGCCATTTTGTACATTTCTTAGCCGTCGTCGCGCGACTGCGACATGGAACTTCCTACTTTCACACGCTTGCTTTATGGAGTAGGTGAGCACAACACAAAAGTTGTCTTTTTCCTCTTCTAAACTTATATACGGTCCTTTCGGGTTCAACCCGAGGAAATTTCGCCAACATTTGCCAAATTAAATGAAATTGAATAAGATCGATGAAGTTTGAAGCTGTGCAAATTCACTTTTTAAGTGACGTTTTCGGTTTCTTGTCATTCAAACATTTTGCTACCATGGCAACGTGACGTAAACGACTTCTCATCTCTATTGCCTGTTTAATTAGTTCACGAGACCTTTTCTAATCAGTGTTTGCTTTTAGTATCCTTCGCAGGCCTGTCGACTTGGATTGCTGTATATTTGGACAAAGGAGTGCGAGACTGTAAGTTTAAGTTTAGAAACGTCCTTCTAAGGCTGAGGTTATCAATATGATTAAGGTTTACATTACAAAAGAACTCTTAAATTTTAAGCATGTAGTGGTGTGGACAGTCGGAACTCTGCATTGACCTGCTTTCCAAGTTACTATACAACCCGATATAACAAGACTCTGTATTACGAAGATTCCGGTATGACAAATGCCATTCTCGTCACAGTTACCGTGAATGTACGGTTGGGCACCCCAGTTTAACCTTTTTACTCCTAGACAAAGTCACGATGGCGAGGGATGATTCGACTCTCTAACTTTTAAATCTGTGTACGAAGTATTGTGGTATTGCCATTTAAGTGAAACCTCTTTGGACGTAATGTCACATGGTGCCATTATTTTTAAATGATTTTTCACTTTGGGATCTGTGCATTTTGACTTTCGCCCCCAGAAAGACTTAACATAACCCTGTTATAGCGAGTGCTTATTCTAGTCCCTTGACCATTCTTTGTGTTGGTGTTTCACTGTATTTGTTATGAATACGGTCACCGGCCTTTTGTCTTTGTTAACAGGGAATCGGAGATATTCGAATTGATCGGAAAGCCATGCCAAACGCTTCGCGCCGATTTTGGTCCCTTATCAGCAAGTTGCCCAATCTTTTGGCCAAAGGGTCGTGGAAGCACACTGACACTCCAATGACTGGATGTCATAAACTTAGACTGGAGTCTTTGGTGTCGGTACGTTCTGTCTCTATAAAGTGTATCTTTTAACCTTTTTGAGTACTTATTATTGTGCGCTGTAGGAGCATCGATTACGTGGTGTGACTCGATTGTGTCATTGATGTCCGAAATTGACCCCTATATCTCGAAGACGTCCAAGGCTTCTTAAGCTGACAATCAAAAACTTCCTGGAAATCCCCTAAGGCTGTCAAAGATATCTGTGGTAGATACTAAGTATTCCAAAAGCTTTCGACGTTTCGAAATTGTGGGCTTGTTTGATTTAATGATTGATGTTTTTAGTAATTAGAATAATACCGCATTAGATTTACGACTTCCATAAAGGTTTTTGTGCGCGAACGGGCAACCGCTGATGAAGGGGTGATTCCTGACTGAGTTCGCCGAAAACACGAACTCCGTTGTTTCGGCTGTTACTGAACAAAAAGTATTAAGTACGCAGTGTATCTGTTTCTAGACGTAACTCGAATTCTTTGACCTTGGGCTATGCGCGCAAACAAGTCCTTTTAATTTGTAAAGTCATGCAACTACTGCCCCTTTGGTTCACACACAAGAAACATAATTAATTTATACGCTTACCGTTTACAATAATCGTTTAAGTTGTTTGCCTGTGGACTGAAACCGTGAGCGGAAAAGTTTGTATGCGATTACAAACTGAAACGCACTCGTTTGGACATAGCAGCGAAAGTAATCTCATTTTTTTTTTATCAGAGAGCTTTAGCTTTGAGGACGAGAACGAGTACGAGTAGAAGATTTAACTTAAAGTTTTTGCATGTGTTGTCAAAAAGAGACACCCCAGAAAGCTTCATTTTACCTTTTTTTTTTTCACCGAATGGTTGTTTATACCTAAAGATGTTAAGCCCTCTCCCGATAGCAAAATGATACTGAAACTTCTTACATTTGATAACTTGTTCCCGCCACCACGGCATTAGGGACTTTAAGATCCAATGACGCGGACGGCGACGAGAACGTCAAAAAACAATAGTTTTTTTTATGAGAAAAACAACAACTTTGCACGTGCATCACGCTTTTTTGTACATTTCTTTGCCCGTTTTTGCACGACTACGACGTGAAAGTGCCTAATTTCACGTTTTATGGAGTGCGTAAACAAGCAACGACGAAATTTTATTTGTCTCTCTGAACTTGTATATTGTCCCTCGGAAGTCAACTCCAGGAGGGTTCGCCTACATTTGACCAAGTAAGTGGATAGGAATAATTGCGATAAAGACTGAAAAAAAGAAATTCACCTTTTAAGCGACGTTTTCGTTGCCGCCGTGTCCTTGGATCTTAAAGTCCCTAATCTCGCTAAAACTCGTGGTAGAATGACGACGGCTACCACGTTTTCCCGCCAAAATGACTATGGTTCAAAAGTGAGCAATACATGATATTGAGAAAAGCTCGTACTCGTATAGTCGTCCTCGTCTCCGAATTTAAAGGTCTCTAATCTTGCAAAATCACTTCTTCCACAGCAAGGGATGTACTTGAGAGATGTTTTAGAAGACCTTGGTAGACGTAAATTGAGAGACGTCGTCGATTTTGAGTGGAAGAGAAACATTCGATTTTATGGAACAGACAATTCTCGAGCGCCTGGTAAGTTATGTCTACGTATGTCTTGAACGCTTTCTGGGTTTCCCTAAGTTGACCGCACTACTAGTGACATTTCAACTTTATTTGTTAGCCTGCTTTAAAAAAAATCGCTATATTCTCTTATCGCCTGGCTTTATTCGTAATCTAGATACAGCAGACAATTGCCTACATTCCAAAACAACAACAACAGGAACAAAGGCACCAACTTAAGGCTTGGGTTGACAAATTATAGTGATTTGTAAGAAATTTTCACCTCTAGCCTTGACCAAGCCGAAACAATTGATGCAGAATTTCAAAATACGTCCACAGTAACTAGTTACAGTCAACTCTCCCTAACACAGATTCCAAAAGTTGGTTTTATTGAATCTCTAAAGGGCATAGCATCTTAGAAGTACACCTCGTGTTAGTCCCATTGGTGTCCGTTTTGTAGGTTGACTGTTGTTTGTTGGTTTCGTTTGCAGGGAGAATACCCTCACTACCCTCCCTTCCTTCACTGGACAGAGGTTTTGGCCGCTCTACGTCTGCAGAACCTCCCAAGATTACCGAAGATGGTCAAGAGAGTAACGAGCTTTTTATCTACATGTTGGACTCACAGCTACCTTATGGTTATGAATTCTACGGAAGTGATGTGGCCCTCGCTCTTACTCCAATAACCGAGCGATGTTTCTTGACCCTGACTCAGGTGACTTGTGTTTAGTTGGTAGCGGTAGTTTGAATGGTTGTTAGATCCATTATAGTTTGTAGAAGCTGTTTTTCCAGAAAACTAGGTGAAGACTAGGGCTCCGTATGTGAAAGCCATTCTTTGCGACCTATCAGTTTGGCTACAGATCGCTGTGTTCTGCGTTATTGCGAAGTTCCGTCCACAGTCTCTCCAATGATCTGCCTTCTACCTGTAAGGGCTTTCAACCCTTTCCGAGAGTGAATGATGAAGTCTTGCAAGATGGCCCCTACTTTCGCGTCTTTAAATGGGCTCCTGCAGTATAACAATTCAAGTGAAAGCTACTGATCACTACTTTCACATGGTGCCTTTTGTTTTCCATCATTTTAGAAAAAGGAATTGTTGAATTTTGACTTCGTCCACTTCTGCGAGTAAGGGTTAATCTTAATCTATTAATCATTTCGTTTTTGATAAGCACAATCCAGTGAACACAATGATTTTTGTTTGGTGTTTTTACTCCGCGAAAAGTGGACCTTCAGGACCTTTACATACAAATAACTTCAAGTTATTCATGAAGTGATATAAAAATGTCCATTGTAAAATATGAAACCGTCAATAAGTATCTCAATTTTCTTGTTAGGCTGTATGGAATTTCTGTGGTGGGTCTCTTGTTGGACCAACAGGAACAGGGAAAACTGAAACTGTGAAGGTAATTTTCTTTTTCTTACAACTGTTATGTCTCTGTGACTTGAAAGGTTATGCAGTGGAACCCACCATGCAACCGCTACACATTGTTCGAAATTCCCATTTTGATGATACGTTTCGTGGTTTTTCTTTTAGGGTCTTGCTTCATTGCTGGGTCGCTACCTTGTGACCGTAAGTTGCTCCCCGAGGATGTCATCCAATGGAGTGGGAAAAATCATCGTAGGCTTGGCAGAGGTTGGTTGAACTTTAATATAAAGCTACACAAACCTATCATCAGTCAAACAAAGCTTTTGTTTTCATTGAAGCCAAATCCTAAGTTTCACTTGCAAGTTTTTGGTATGGTGTTGTAGAAGGTAAAAAATGTCAGTTGTTTTGTGTGTAACATATTTTCGTAACATATTTTCCATGTACACTAACAAAGAACACTTTTTCAAGGAAAAGCTTGCCATGGAAAACACACTTCTGAAAAAGGGTGTTTTTATTACTCGTGTACGTTCAATTTGGTTGGCTTGTCAGGGCGAGCAGTTATCCAGCTGGTTAGTTATGAAGTAACCAACCATATAAGGCAAAAAACTGGACAAGGTGTATCCCAGCAGGTGGAAAGCAGATCAATTGGCTGCTTTACAAACAGTGCAGTTGAAACACATGGACTCTGCCAATTGGTCAAAGTGGGGCCTAAACGCAGTATTTCCTCGCGCTTAATCACGTTTCACCTCCACAGGGTACTGCTAGTTTTTAAACCATTTGTATCTGATTTCACCCCTGTCCTGACCTTATGAGACACTGGCATATAAAAGGTGTAGTTGTCTGCATTCGATGCTGTTGTTTGGCCTGCCTCCAAGTTCCAAACTACTAAGTAAGCCCTTGCTTAAATTTATGTAACTTGCAAAGCACTTCTTGGCCTTTAATATTATGTTTGTCCTTACATTCTCATCCGTTTACTTTTCATTTTTCCCATCTTTGCATGTTGTCTTCCCAAGTGGACGCTTTTACATTTTCTTGTTCTATTTACAGGAAGGTTGCTGGGGTCTAATAGACGAGTTTCACAAAGTGAATGTAGAATGTCTGTCAGTCATGCTGTTCGAGATTCAAGCGGTCTTGCTTGCCATGAGGGGTGGACATTCTACTTGCACCATCGAAGATGGAAGAGAGGTTAGCTAATTTATTCACAGATATGACAAACCATCAATGTGGAAAACCAGTTTTCTTATCTAAGCCAAGCTGATGGTCACAGGCATTCACACATCTGTCGTGAAATAAAGTGAAACAGCATCTTAGGTCAAAGCTGTCTACCATATGTGTGTAATACCACTTGTACAGTCTCCCAATAACAAGGTCAACGTCTTTATAGTTACACTGAAAATATTTATTAAGCCTTACTAAACCTTCAGTATGATGATCTAGATTGAATTGACGGCAGCTTCAGAAAAAAAAGGGAATTTGGGGTGTGATAAAGGGGCCATTTGCAGACGACTGTTAACAAAAAATCCGAGGAACAATTGTGAAAAAAGTTCATATATTGACTAAAATTTTGTTTTATCTCGTAGATCATTGTAAAACCAAACTTTTCCGTCTTCTTAACTATCTGTACCAATGGAAACAACTTCGAGCTTCCTGCTGAACTTAGAGCGCTGTTCCGTTCTGTTGCGATGGTGATGCCAGACATGTCTTTGATCCTCAGGGCGCATTGTGCTGGCCAGGGCTTTAAATCGCCGAAGATTTTAGCTGATCGTCTTAAGTTAGTTGGCGACATTTGCAAAGAGCAGCTGTGAGTATAGATAAATTGGGTAAATAGGTTTTCAAGAAAGAAACAGAATCCTCTGTTCAAGGAAATCGTCACAATTGAATGTGACTGAACATGGGACACAACTGGGATGACTATGTTGAAAGCAATTGAAGACAGTTTGATAGCTTGTGACAAAGGACACTTGACGAATTTACTCTATCATAGCCAGGCGCTTTTTACTACGGACATTTACTTTTGAAATGTTGATTGGATTGTTGAAGCCTCAGAAAGAAAGCGGTTAATAATCACTGGGACTTAAGTATCCCGAGCCCACCATTTTCCACCGCTGTCCCTGTTTTGAGGCCAAATACCGATCCGCGCTGAATGTGCTTTCACACTTGCATTTGTGTTTTATTTCTCAATAGAAGTGGAAAGAGTCATCACAAATTTAGTTTATCCTCGTTTGTGGGTGTCATTCAACACGCAGGACGCAAACGATCTTCCCAAGGACCACTTGGCGGCAAGCTAAACGCCTCCCAGATTGATCCCTCAAGACCTTCAAGCACCCAGTCTGTTTCTACACAGTTTGGTAAGCTAATATGTGGCCTGTATGATGCCCATAACAGGATACGCGCAATGTCGATGCCCTTGGCAATTTTAAAATGGTCTATGCGGGTAATTTTTCTCTAATATCGGCCTTTAAATGGTAAGTGATATTGTGTAGCTCTCTAGCACCGTGCACGTTCAGAATTGCCGTTTACAAATGGTAATGAGGGTATGCAATTCACAATATTAGTTTTTCTTGCTGTAATGTTGTACTCAGAACATGACTAGCTGAATGATGTACTGAGAATGATGAAGAAGCACTCTTATAACACCAGATAAAGAACCTTTGGTTGCTTCCTTCTTACGGGCGCTTTCCATTTGTCAGAACTGGCCGGCCGGACCATTGCCGGACCAGTCATTTGGACAATGAAATCGGCTTTTTCCGAGGGTTTTTGTGAAATTTCATCTTCCTTCCAGCACACTATTTAGGATTTGACTGATCTGGTTGGATAGTTTTGACTAATGGTGAAATTCTCATCACGACGGGAAGGCTTTGGCCGGTCGGTTCTGACAAATGGAAAGCACCCTCAGTGTGCGTTTGTTATACGGTCCATATCCTGATGTTGTGTTGAGTTCCAGCCTCTTTTTTTTATGTTATTGGCCTTTCGCATGTTCTATCGTGCTACCTTTACTACTGGCTTTACTATTATTTGCTGATTCAACACCAAGATATAACCATATCACGTCTGTTCACGTTGTCACACAAAACAACGAGCGGTTTCATAATCACGCCAAACTTTGCAAGTCTTTCACGAAAATTTACAAAACCATTGTCATTTGTGAAGCTAGAACCATTGGAAGCTTTGGTATTCAATTTTACTGGATCATAGTGATAGCTACTGAGTAGTCTTAGAGATTTTTGTGGTTTCGCAGGTGCTGGTAAGGACAGAGGAAGCCAGTTCGGGCAAAAGGATAAAAAGCCAACTACTCCATCGTCCTTGTCCTCTGCCGCCAGAATGGAGCATGCTTTAGTGTTACAGTCATTGCAAGAATGCATAGGTCCTCGGCTTTCACCAGAGGTAGTATGCAGAAATAATGCGTTAGTTTTCCGCTAATTTGTTTACTCACGTTTGGAAGAGCTCTTTCTAATATTTGGACTCCGGAAAGATCATCGCAGATACGTAAGCAACTTAGCAGTTGCGATATGAAATCCTGGGAAAAAAAATCAGGCTTACATGTAAACGTAGTTCGCCTGCAAATATAGCCACCCCTTATCACTCCCTGCCGTAGCGGAGCTTTCGCCAGGGAGAAATCTGTGTTTTGACCTCAAACATTTCATACTGATGACCTAAATTTGTCCAGAATCTGCACATGAGCTCTGATTGCTTGATTGTGGAATTGCACGCTTCTAGGCATTCTACTGTAGCAAACGTTTACAATATTCAGATATTTGCAGTTTTCATAGCTATTTATGCTCCGCCCAATTCATCTGTGACGTCCTTTCGCTTTTTAGGAGCTGAACGTATTCAACATGGTTTTACGTGACGTGTTTTATGGCTTACCGAAACCACCTGCCCCACCATACCATCTCACCAAAGTAGTTCAGGACTTTGAAAGCGTTCTTCTAACTCATACAAGAGAAAAAGGGTTTGTTCCTCACCAGCCATGGATTGCAAAAATACACCAATTGTGGACGCTTTCTAAAGTCCATCGAGGTAGAGTACTCTTATCCTACACTAGCTATAAAAGGCTTTAAGTATTGAGATTCCTTTCACTGCATCTGCAGTTCAGTGGGGTATTTTGTTTCAAGTATGGCTGGTATTTGGGATGCACAAACTGTAGTTTTTTTAACGTATGAGGAGACAGAACGTTGTGGTGCTCCTGGCCGAAAGCCTTTGCCTGGTAAAAGATAAAAATAGTCGACGGCTTAGGAGAATGAACCACCAGAAATAATATATGATAAGCTTGGGATGCCCTACAAAAGCGGACATTTTAGTACAGTACTCTGTCTCCAGTTTGCCGCGTGGTTAGCGTAAAATTGGATAAGTACCTAGTGTTCATTTCCTTAGATAGCGAATGAAAATCGTGTGCCCTTCTACACGCATGCTATTAACGCTGTTTCATTCATGCATTTTCTTTCTAGGGATTATCGTGGCTGGACCACCAGGCACTGGCAAATCATCCTGTATCTCAGGACTTGTAGAAACCCTTAGTGAATGTTCCCTCATCAAACATAAGAATACTGGCTCTCCGATGCACTCTCACAAGTTACAAAGAATAAATCCTCTGGGAGTGTCAGATCCCGCTCTCATGTTCGGCAAAGTGAACTCGGCGTCAGATTTTGAGGATGGTATTTTTACAGCGTACTTCCGAAAAGCCAACAAGGAACACAGCGTTCACAAAATGACCACTTGGATTTGTTTAGATGCTCCATTGCATCATGGATGGTCTGAATTTTTGAGTAGTGCCCTGGATAAAGGACAGGTTGTTATTTAATGATTATCATTTAAGGGTACATTTTACATACCCCTTTCTTCGAGTGTCCATTGTCGCGTTGATTTAAGGCAGGCTTCCCCACCATGGTCTCCTTTTTGATTCTTGTGTCGCGTCATCCTTACCCCTCCACGCAAACATATGCTGGCACTGTTCAACTCATTCTAGAAGAATTTTCAAATTGTTCTGTATAGGAGATGAAAACTCTCTAGCTATAAGATAGTGCCCGCTTTTGAAGATGAAGCTTATTTGCCAGTAATCATTTCATTTTCCATCCAGGTATAAGAGTGTTTAACGTATCTCCTTTCCCTCTTGCGCTGTTCATTATGAAGGTTCTCCACGACCTTATGTGGAATTCAAACTTATTGTGTATAGGAGATAAAAAATCTGTCGGTCTAACATGATCCCGGTTATTGGTGGTTTTTGCCTGTAATGATTTCATTTTTCGTCCTCATATAAGAATATTTTGCGTATCTCCTTTCTCATTGGACCATCCTTTACGAGGGTTCTCCACCACCTTATGTAGAATTTAAAAGTATTCTGTTTAGGAGATAAAAACTCTATCGCTCAAAGATGACGCCGGGTATTGGTTGTATTTGCCTATTATCATTTCATTTTTCATCCTTCTATAAGAATGTTTGCCTTTGTAGAAGTTCAGTGTAGCCCTTCTGTTGCAGGACGTAGATCGTTGTTCGGCCCTCAAATTTATGACCTTTGATCTCTCAACCTATTTATCATCGTCCTATACCGGGCTAACCGGACTTGCAAAGATGGAAATGTTACTGTCCTTCATAAAGCGCAATAATTACATGTAATCATTTTCTTCGTAGTATCTGAACTTATTGAATGGCGAAAGGTTATATCTATCAGAGCACGTGAAGCTGCTGTTTGAAACTGACGACCTGACGGATGCTTCGCCTTCCACTGTCTCTCGTTGTGTAAGTATAGCTTCTCTGTGTTGTTCATGATATGTTTTTTTTTTCCTGTGTCTGATTTGAACAACGTTAATTCACGGGGATAACATTTCTCTTTTTTTAGACTGTACCTCTGTCTCCTTGAATAACGTTATGAAAACTAAACACTGCCACTCGCTTTGCAGAACTATAAAAAAGTAGTATGAATTTCAAGTTGCTAAATTATTGCTGGTTGCATTTAACGTCACGTCGGCCGTGTCAGTGATCAAGAACAAGAGTGTTTCTCTCCTCTGCGAACTAAATACCACTTTCACGTAAATTCTTTAAAAAATTTGTTTATTGTATTGACCACCAACATGGCCGCCTTGTCACGCAATTGCCAACCAAATATAGCCTTTAAAATGTGGTTGCCCTATCCGTTGACCCTCTTTACAAATTGTCATTTTTAAGTCCGCCTTCTCGTTCTCGTTTGTCTCGTTTTTTCTACAAGTACGAAGGAAACTATTTTGGAGAGTACGTTTGTTTTTATGTGATATGATTTCCTTGCTTACATATAGGGTGTTGTGTATATGGATGAAAGTGTTCTAGGATGGCGGCCTCTAGCAGAAGCCTGGCTTGCCAATAGGTCTCCTCAGGAAAGTCATGTGAGTAGATATCTTAGATCAGCCCTGTACAGATCTAGGGGAGGAAGAAAGTCCGTTAACTTAATTTAGACATAAACAACATTGCAAAAATTTGACTTGAATCCACAGTAGAATAGAAGGGATGGAATTGACCTTTTTTGGACAGAGATACATAAACGCGAGTGACGTCATGACCTTTTGTCTTCATCGTATATGTTTAAATCTCATTAAGATGTTTAGGTGGTTTACCAGTTTGATAGGTTTTAGATCAACAATGTCGTATTTATTTAAAATTGATGCAAGTTCTATTTTCTGTTTCCACTTTTTTCACTAGTGTCTACAACGAGCATTCAACAAGACAGTAGATGTCATCTCACAATTTGTTCAGTACGAAGCAAGGTTCGTTGTATTTTCTTTGTTTTATAAGAAAGGTTCACATAACGCAATTGAAACGTGGATAAGTTTTTAAATGTAGGAATGATGCAAACACCTATTTGCAAACCTGTGCTGTATCGATGGACAATTACAGTCGAAGCTCTCTAATTTATGGACACCAAAGGGACAAAGCGAACTGTCCGTATCATAGAGGAAGGGGATGTCTGAAGTTTGTTGGAGCCTTTGGCTCTAGCAGAAAATTCCTAAATTTGGAGGTGTCTGTGAGAGAGGTTCAAATTTATATTTATGTCGCAAAGTTTCGCTATTTCCTGTTTGTCTCTGGCGGATGAAAACCCAGATGATAGTGTTGGCAGTCCGTTAACACACTTAACGAAACGTAAAATTTCGAAAATAAGCCCCTCCAAATATAAGCCCCCCAAACCGGTAACGCAAAAAACCCTCCTTTGAATCGCCCCTCCAAATATAAGCCCCCCGGGGGCCCCTCAAAAAGGGCCTTTAAAAATATAAGTCCCAGAGCTTATTTTCTGAATTTTACGGTACTTGAATGTTGCTTTTTGTGTTTCTTCAGACCATTTATGAAAATCTGTGAAGTAGGATTGTTCAACACATGCCTTGCAATGTTAAAGGCCTTGATTGAGGTAAACTTGTTAATGTTTGACGCTGTAAAATCTACCTGTATTGGTAACATATTTTAGTATGTTTTGTATACACACCGCACTTTTCTTGTAAGGTCTCTCAGATAGACCTTTTTAGCTTGTATGTTTAGTTTTCCGAATTCAGGTCACTTAAAATTTGCCTTTTGCCTTTTCATAAATGTTGTATGCATATGTACGTGGATGCACGTTTGTAGGATACCATCACATGGTCTGAAATGGGAAGACAAAACATACAAGCCAAAAAGGTCTATTGGAAGCTTGACCAAAGCGTCTTCAGCCTCTTCCCAGGCAAGTTCGACTTCTTCGAGTGAGCAGAGACGTATTGGAACCAAACGCGATAGTTTTCCAACAAGCTGAACGGGTAACTTCTCATCTGAACTCGCCGAAGACGACTCAGAACAAGGCTGAAAGTCTTTTGCGATACAACATGTTCAGGTTACATTGTGAAGACATACTTTAGAGGCCGTGATCCAATCCTTTAATGTGTTCTCAGCATTTACATTCATAAGCCTTCTCTGCTGCGACATTTTCGCGTCGGTATTGATCGTTTTCCTGTATTTTACAAATAAAACGAGAATTTCAATTGTGGGTTATCAGTCTTCCCCAAAACATGTGCCCTACACTACTCACGAAAGACAACTTAGGAATAAGTTTCTAAGGAAATAAGGTCATAAAGAAAGTTGCTCCTTTTTCTAGGGTAATACTGACATTGGTGGCGAGCTCCATATAGAGAGGTTATACCTCTTCTCACTGATTTGGTCTTTCGGAGGACTACTAGATGAACCAGACAGGAAGAAGTTTAGTGAGCTTCTTCTCTCACTAACGACAGCTCTGCCAGATTATGACCAAGAAATCTCAGTGTTTGATTACTATGTTGACGAGTCTGGCGAGTGGGATCCGTGGCAGTCAAGGTTGGTTCAAGTTTAATACATGGCTTCCGAGTCTCACACAGTAACTGTTTTTTAACGATATTGTTTTCTGGACATTCCAGTCTCTGACAGCAAACAATTAAAAAATCAATAATTTTTTTTGTCCGGTATCAAAATTCCTTCACGTCGTTGTGATGCCGTACCATTGATGAATGAAATTAGCTTTCGATTAGAACACTAGACTCCTTCAGTCCGTTCTTTTTTGATATGACCCGGATCAATTGAGTGATTATTTTTGGCTTTAAATAAATAGAGTTCCAGAAGTGAGCTACTTTGATGCATCCGATCTTCTTGGAGAAGTGTTCGTGGACACAATTGACGCGGTAAGTGAATGACTGAAATTGAGTTTTAATGGCTTGTTCGCTACGATGGGATCTGAACAATCCTACCTATCTTAATGATTGTATGGAAGTCATTGATTTAGAATTGAGGACTAAAATCGTGAACAGTCTTGGGACAAATTTTCATTTGTGGCCTTTTTTTTTTCAAACCAACCTTGCTTTCCCCCCCATACCCCACTGTACCTGTGTATCCAAAAGTTTTCCTGAGTTTATTTTTTTTTGAGGGTGGGAAAGGGAGAATTGCAAGAGATTTGTGAAAATATAGCTTTCGTTTGTAAAGGGATTTTTAAATAACAGATTGTTACGAAAATTTTATCATGGCCGCCACCCGAAAGGGCATTTGTCCCTGATTGTAGCTTAGTCCTATCTTGTTTTAGTGTATTCTCTTCGAACGCTGAAGTGCTTTTCTTTTTAGCTATCTTAGCGACTGCAAACCAGCTTTCACTACGAGGAGGTAAAATCTTAAATTACCGCTATAAAAAGTACCTATTAAATAACGTAATGTTCGCTCGCTTTCTTTAAGATTCGTACTCGACAGTTCATGGAACTGGCAAGCGCGTCTGGTAGAAACATTTTACTGACAGGTCCAGCAGGATGTGGCAAAACCTCACTCATTGCTGATTTCTTGGACAAGCAAGGTACGTTTGAATCCAGAGTTTAAACATTGCATTGCATTATCATTGTTATGATTTGTTTGTTTGTTTGTTTGTTTGTTTTTATGTTAAAGCGTTTGCAATACTGTAACTACATAATTATAGTCATGCAAATAAAGTTTATTGTTGTTGTTGTTAACTGTGATGGTGCGTCAGTGCGTTGGTTGTAAAGTAGAAGATTTGCCACCACTTAGGCATACAGATGGTGATGTTTCGAGCGTCAACCCCTTGTCAGAGCGAATCAGGTAATCGTGGATTGTTTGTGGTTTCGCCAAATCAAAACGTCAACTCGCAATCCTCTTTCTCACTCTGACGAAGGGCTAACGCTCGAAACGTCACTTCTCAACCCCCTGCTATGGCCAATCTACTTTTTCCAGTACCACCAGATTCTGTGTTTTATCCAGATGGCCCTGTCTTTTATCTTGTGTTGAGAATCATGGATGGTAACTACAGTCCTAATCCTGAACAAAAAAAACTTCTTCATTTATTTGCTTATTTATTTACTTTAATCCTGAAAAGCAAGCCATACAATTTAAAGGTATACTTCTGAAAAGATTTATTGGAAGGTTCGCGCTACAGGATATCAGCTTGGACAATATTTTGGCTGCTATATCATGCTTTAATGAGCATTAACTGAAAAGTACCTTCAGTTTCATTTATAGTCCTGAAAAAGGGACAAACATCGAAAGAGTTGACGAGTACAAAGGTAAAGTGAACTAGAGATAAACACGCCTAGGTTCAATGAATTGAAATTAAACTGCGTGCCACCAAGTTCCCTAATTCTATTGCCATTCAACCCCGTCCCTGTAATCCTTTGAAAACTACGTATATAGTTTTTTCTCTATTGAATTTGTATTTTTAGTGGCACACCTCACTTGTAGTCTTTGTAGCAGCTGCATCCCTTTCAAAGCGCGCGAGATGCAAGAAGTCAAGGGACGCGTAATTGCTCTCTGGTCTTAGAAAACGAATGCTGTGCTGGCTAGAAAGGTCATCAGCAAAATATCGATATTTCTACGTAACATTACTTATTTTATTTTCAGAGGACAAGAATCAAATCGTCAAACGGTATGTTTATTCCGGCACCTCAGGAGCTGCTTCATTACAGCAGTTTGTGGAACAAAACATTTACCACAGGCAAGGTGAGCACAAGCAAACTACTTGAGGGATAGCTTAGTTTCTGTCGAGTCCAGCTTTGACCCGCGATCAGGCGGTCCTTCGCTTTTCAAAAAAGAAAAAAAAAAGAAGACCATTTTTGCTGCGTGTGTTCGACAGTTTTTGAGGTTTGACACTATTGGTTTTGTATTTAACAAAATGGCTGATCAACTGATTTAAACAGCCTTTGCAAAATCTTGAAGTAAAGAAAACGATGACCAAGGAACATGACTAAAACCCTTTCCGAGCAAGGTGTATTGAAGATGTATATACTTTAATGCAATTTCCGTGTATGGCTTCCTTATAGGTTTCGTATATGGAGCAAAGAAAGGAAAAGTACTGAACATGTTTATCGATGACCTTAGTCTTCCACGGACAGATGAATTTGGAACCCAGGAGGACAGATGAATTTTCTTCAACCCAGGAGGTCAATTTGAGGTGAGTTTTGCACATTGTTTTCAGTTTCTTTAAATATATTTGAAAAACAAGGTTCTGATTTTGTCCATTGCTTGCGTTTATTCAAAAAGTGGCTCAGTCTTGTTTATTGCTCGGTTATCCAAGATCTCAGTGGCCGGTGTACCAACCGCGTTGCCAGGTTCCTCTCTTACCCGTGTCAACAGGTATTAGAGAACTCTGGGAACGAGGTTGCTGGGACACTTGGTTAGAATGGGCGACAGTGCGTGTAGAGGAGAGGTTTTGACAACAGGATGGTAGTTATCAGACCTCAAACTACCCAGCTGTGTTTCAAAGGGTAAACTAACCGGCACAAGACCACGCATTTCGCGATCAAATTTGGGAATTTGTTTTTGATTACGTATTTCGAAAATATATCAATGACTTAATGACAGTTTGGATTGTTGTTAAAAGTGTTTTATTTGCTGGGAACTTCGTAACCCGTTTCAGGTTTACTCGATTCAAAAACATTTGGTAAATTAAGGAAAGATGGAGCATAGTGTCTTTTCTAACGAAAAAAGAGGGCAACGACTCAATAGTTAAATTTCCTTTAGACTCATTATAACTGCTTCACTTTTCAAGTGTTTGTCTAGGAACCATGTACCTATAACCAAGACTCCTTGCTTGTTGTGTATTGACATGAGCAATTTATACGTCTGTATTAGCTTCTGAGGCAAGTCCTAGATGAGAAGATCTTGTTCAATACTAAAAAACCGTTTGACCGCCGCGTCTTGGAGGGAGTTGTTGTAACAGCAGCTATGAACATGCAGTCAGAACCAGTGACCAGCGGCACTCATCAACAAATCCCTGAAAGACTAAAGGTAAGGATAGAGGTTAAGTAGCAGTTTAGCAGTGACATACATTTTCACTTTATGAATTGTCAATACATTTGAAAATGGCCAATACAGCGAGAATGATAATTAAACCAACGGTCAGTCCAGGAAGTAGGCCGATTGTCGGTGTTGCAGAAACTATTGTTAGGTAGATTTGGTGGTCAGTTGTGAGTGAAGAGTGAAAAAGTGTGAGTTAAAAATATTAGAGCTTGTGAATTTTGGGGGTTTGTTGAGATCGTTCGAGATAGTCGTTTGCTTTTCTTTCTTCTGTGCTAGACAATGTTGTAGACTGAAATGAAGAACAACAGATTAAGCTCGACTAAGCTCGTCACAAGGCTGAACGATTATGTCTACAGTCGTCTTACACAAACACCAGTTTGATATTCTGCCTGCAGCCTTGATTGATGGAGAGTACCCTTCTCGACTTGGATAATTTTTTCATGTTATCATCAGACTTATTCGGTCATTGTTTATCATAACAATTACGGTTTGTACCTTGCAGCGTCACTTTGCGGTATTCCGTCTTCCCGCTCCCACAGCCGAGTCACTCTTCACTATTGTTACTTCAATATTGGAGGTGTGTTCAAATGGTTCATTCAGTCTTAGTCTAATTTTAGATGTTTAGTCTTCGTTTCATCGTCACTTTATCTAACTTTGACTCTTTTTGACCACACAGGCCAACATGGCTCAGAATCAAGGCATGGGTCTACCCCAAGAGTTTCACGAACAGATTGTGATGGCATCGTGTACGCTGTTGACCAGCTTGCAGGATGTATTGAGACCTTCACCCACTCCTGGGAGATACCATTACCAGTTTAATCTCAGGGACATTACCAGAGTATTTCAGGTGTCGTAGCGAAGTAATAAATAGAGACTGAACAATTCTACTGTCACTTCTTTCAGATGGAAAGAACGGAAGTGAACTAGATACATCCTCCCTCTGATCAGTAGATTGAGGCTGTGTTCTCACATTACGGGATAGCTTTTAGTGGCACCATGAAAATCTATCCGGTATAGTACAAACACCTACCCGATATGTGACTCACCACTTTCTAGATCGGCGCGGCGCAGCCTCGCTCCGTTACAGAAATCGCGCTGAAATCACCGTTCTTTTGTGTGAACAGAAGCCCTATCTAGTATGGTTTTCGTAGCACCACGAAAAGCTATGCGGTATAGTATGAACACCTATCCGATATGTGACTGTCGTGTTTAGAGTTTGGCGCGGCGCAGCTTCGCTCCGTTACAGAAACGGCGCCGAAATCACCGTGCTTATGTGTGAACAGAAGCTCTATCTGGTATGGTTTTCGTGCCAGCACAAACGCTATCTTGTATATTGCAAACTTACTAGAGCGAGAGTCCTTTCACTATATGTATCCACGGCCACGCAATACCAAATGTCATGCCATCTGCATGCCACTGGGTGTTTCTAAACGTTTATGGCCAACTTACTGTATTACTTCTTCCTTAGACATCTTAGTAAAGGTTCGCTAAAACAAAGAATTTAGTCACACCGACGATACAAAGGAATATTGAGCACAGTCATTTCCAATGCACGGTATTGTGTGGTCGTCTGATAGGAAAGCGTTGAAACACCAAGGTGAAGACTTCTAAGACCTTGAGAGGAGATCAATGAAAGCGTCATAAAACTTCGATGACCCTCCCTTTTAACTATTTTGGGGGTTTACTCTATATCTTATTTTAAACTTGTTCACGAGTTATTCCTGTCGCTGGCGATTTGCAAATGTATCACTCACTCGTTAACTTTGATATTTTAGGGCCTTAAAAACTGTTCCGAAGAAATGCGCGCTGATGAGGAATACATGGTATCCCTGTGGCAACACGAGATAACACGAGTTGTGAAGGATCGCATCTGCCGTTCCGTAGATATCAAATGGTTTGAAAAAACTCTGAAGACAGTCATTAAAGAGGTAAATAGTAATAGCAAATCTTTTTAATCTTCAGTATATCCTGTTCACATTTAAACGGCATTAGCTGCTTAATAATTGCTCCTTGTCATTTATTTTCAGAATTTTCCTGAGCTGCCAGCCAACTCTCCATCTCCTCTCTTTATCACATTTCCTTTGGATGCAGGGCTTTATTCCCAGCGACCTGTTACTCAAGGACGTGTGGCTCCCAAGGTTTGTTCAGTGTAGTCGTGTATTTCTATTTCTGACTTGAAAAACTGTGTTTTTCTAAAACTACGAAAGGGACAAGGGGAAGATGTGGAAACCTGTTATAAGGAAGGCACAGTGGTGAGATCACTCGCCTCCCACCATTTTGGCCCTGGTTCGAGTTCTGGCCTGGATGAAATATGTGTTTCTCTCCCTTGCTTCGCGAGGTTTTCCTCCGGGTACTCCAGTTCTCCACCCCGTCCCCTACCTACTCCTCAAAAACCAACACTTCCAAATTCCTATTCAATCTGGAACGCACGGACACGTTTTAACGAGGTCTAAGAACTCCTAATTGCTTTGTGGCTGAACAAATTACAATTACCATTTTTTTAAAATGTTTTGAAATGTTTATCCACATCTTGAATACCTGTGGTATTGTGGTCGTCTTTTCAAACATGCCTCAAGAAGAGTATACGTTGCTAGTAGCAAGAACAGGAAGGAATTTATTACGGGCAGTGTTAACGATGATAAATAAATTGTACATAGTTGATACGTCTTAATTTCTTTTTCAGATCCTTCTTCAAGCAATTAATAACATTGACGAAGTGTCGCTGTGTTTGCAAAACTTCTTGAAGCGGTATAATGATGAGTTCAGTGGCGAGGGGCTTGATTTGATGATATCAGGTCACGTAATGTTCCACGTAATTCGCCTACACAGAATCCTGAGTTACAAAAACAGGTAGGTAGTAACCGATTTGGACTTGCGTACGTGAAGAGTAAAAAAAAAATTAACAGTCCTTTTAAGTCCACGCTTTTGTTCTCGAGGAAACCCATGACCACAAGGAGACTGCCTTCTCCCAGACTACCCTAGCTGAAAGGGTTAGTATGACAAAGTGATGTTTCCACCTCAGCTTTTGAATGGTTAAATTAATGTCCTCAATTGTATAAGATTAAGAAATGGCGATAAGTTAAGAAAACAAAAAAAAAGGAAAAAACAAAACAAAAAAACACCTAGACGATTTCGGGGCAGCCAACAACCCCCAGTTTTGTTTTGGAAAGTTATCCAGTTAAGTCCTGTATGGAAAACAGTTTTAAAGGTTACGAGTTCTTTTAAATTTTTATTATTATTTTTTTTATCCCATGTGCTGACGCCTTCCTTTTTTAATCTTATCCTTACGCTTTCAAGTTCCCCTCGCACTGCTACATGTACCAACTCGCAGTCAGAAAACCTCAGGCCATATCTTAACTACTTACTGATCTCATCACGGAATTGTATTTATTGTTACAGAGGCAATGCATTGTTGATTGGGTCTATTGGCACTCACCTAAACTCCTTAGCAGCACTAGCCCTGTACATGTTGGAATACCCTATTCATCCTGTGGACTGTACCTATCCAAACACATTTCTTGATGGACTCAGATCAGCTGTACGTCAAGCTGGATGTGACGGCAAAACCACAACTGTCCTGTTTACTGTAAGTATTTGCTTCTTCTCGATGGGTCATAGAAGAGTTCCAGAAAATCGAGATTCCTATCCTAATGTCCTAATGATTTAGAAGTAGCACTTCCTGACACAGACATAGTGATTCTTCGTCCACCATATATTCCTGCTCACACTGCAATTTGAAAATGTTGGTTTTCGAGGAGGGGAAAACCGGAAACCTCTCGAACCAACATCAAACTCAACCCACATACTACAGGCCAGGACTTGAATCCAGGCCACATTTGTGGGAGGCAAGTGCTATTACCACTGCTCCACCCTTGCTGCCCACCACTGAGATTTTGCAGTTCAGTGGGATACTTTAGGTTTATTTAACTTTAGATAAGCTCCTTTAGGGGCTTTCAATTATGCCATATTAACCAGTTATAGACCAGAGGGAAGGAAAAAGAGAATAGCATAGTTTAACAGAAGCCTACCGCTGACTTTTGTGCTAAACTTCCACAATTCGCAGGGCAGCGGGGCTTGAACAGAGAACACGTACTACTTAATACAAAAATACGTTTCGGACCCATCGGGTCAACCGATTGAACAGGGTTAACTCCGGGGGTGGAACACTGAGTATGCCATCTTTGTTTGACTAGCATTCCGGCAAATTTTGTGTAAATGGAAAGTGCTCCATGTCTCAGTCCGCGTACTTTTTAGACGCGCCGCGCCAGGTGGATTGCAAACGTGCTAGGCGAGGAAGTCTTCAGTTGGCTTTCTAGAAATGTTGATAGTTTGTTGATTTTTGTTTGTAAGCCTTGAGAGCTGTTACTTCAGTGACTTTTTGAGTGGATAGCGTTAGGGCAAGGGAAGCTTAAGGGCATCGAACTGGCCTTAAGCATTCCTGTTTCTGAATATTAAAGGAAAAAACGGTTAATGTTTAAAATAGATAAACCGAAAAAGCAGTTTTGCAAGCAAAAAGATTGGTAGTCATCCTCGTCAATTTTCCTAAAGTTGAAAATTAGCCCAACAGGTCTTTTGTGGAGCTTACATGCTTGAATCCCTCGCCAGGTAAGCTCATTATCACGGGCATTATTGGAAGACTTCTAGATAGATTAGCTACGTAGTCTGCGTTTGTCATGCCTATTCTGTATCTTTGATTCAGGCACCAGATCTTCTCGATGATATGTACCTTGATGCTCTAAACAGCCTGCTTGTCAGTGGAGAGTACCCACCATTGTTCTCTGTAGATGAACTGGACAGCCTACTACAGGTAATACGTGATTAATAAATTGGTCCTGCATTTGTCCTTTTTTATATTATTTGTTTGGTTGTTTAGTTTTTGTTGCCTGCAAGGTGTGTTAGTAATTAGTAACTTTCCTGTTATAAGAGTACCTGATGATGGTGTGTTTTTCAAGGACTACAACGGTGACAATTAGGGAAACATTAATGTTTGGAAAACAATTTCGGACTGTACAAAATAACAGGAGGTTTCTCATTTTCATGTTACGCGATAGAAGAAAATTATTAACCGTAGTGGCTCGTGTGTTTGTTTCATTTTGTCAGGCTTTGATGCCCGCGATCAAGAAGAAGTTCTCCAACTTTTTGGCAGATCCTATGAAGTTTTTTATCACTCGAGTGAAGGCTAATCTTCACATCATTCTCTGTCTCCCACCCACCCATAGACTTCTCAGAATAGGCCCACGGTAAGGCATTCAGGAAGAAGTGGTTTGTAAATGCACTACCAAGGGAAAAATTTCTCTCTTTTGTTTAATTTCGATCATGGCAATTTTGAGTATAAAAGCGATGGTGCCATTGAAGTGATGGGACGTCAAGAAGCTATCGCTGGAGACCTGTGCTGTTGAATCCCTTGGTTATGACCTGTTGATGCATTAGCTCTGATGATAAACTTAGGGTTTGGCTTTCACTCCCCCAACGATGGCTCAGAATATTTGTTTAGATGCGGTCCCTTGAACCAGAAGAAGGCCATGGTCAAAGCTACTTAGCCTTTCACTAGTCTACTGATTAGTGATACCAATTTTCTTTTTTGTAAAATCCAGAAAAAAACGTACTTTGCAAAAGTTCTACCAGAGAGGTTTTATATGATTAGTAACCCCACAGGATTTCATCAACAGACTTCAAAATTTAAAACTACATAAGAAGTAAACAGTAACATGTGAAAGTGCTGCTGAAGAGGTTTCATTTGAATGGTCACACCATATGATTTCATCAAAAGACTTCAAGGGTTAAAACTACATACTAAATAAATAGTAACATGTGAAAGTACTGCTGACGAGGTTTTATTTAAATGGTCACACCCATAGCATTTCATCCACAGACTCAAAAGTTAGAACTACATACTAAATAAATAGTAACAGATGAAAGAAGTGCTGAAGAGGTTTCATTTGAATGTTCACACCGCATGATATCATTCACAGACTGGAGAGTTAAAACTACATGCTAAGTAAATAGTAACATGTGCAAGTACTGCTGACCATTCAAATGGTTTCATTTCAATGATAACACCTTAGGATTTTGCCACAGAATTAAAAGATAATCTCGCTGTAACTTGTGTCGCAAGAGTTTCCTTAGTGTTTTAGTTTGTGGCCAGTCAAGAGAGGAACGTTTTCTTGTTCGCAGGTGTTACCCGGGTATCTTATATGGCTGCCAGATGGATTTCGTAAAAGACTGGCCCCAGTATGCACTAGAAGGAGAGGCCAGTCATTATCTAGAGAGACATGATGTTCTTCTTGATATCTCCGAACAGACAAGGTACCTTATTCTTTTTTGTTATATTAACACCAATGAAATTCCAAGTGAGCTTTCGCGCGAAAACTTGATATCTTCACATGTGAAAATAACATGTCATCTCCACAAGTGAAAATATCACCATTGCTATGGCTTCATAATAAACCGCACCTTTCAGACCCAGAAACTATTTAAGTAAAATGGTTTGGCATTTCATTGGTGTTTATATAATACATAGAACATTACATGGTCGCTTGGAGATACGAAATTTCTCTACTCGTGTTGAAAAAAATATTTCACTCGTTCGCTGTGCTCATTCGTGAAATATTTTTCAACATTCGAAGAGAAATTTCGTATCTCCGCGCGGCCATGTAATATCCTCTATCTACGCCCTGCTCGGCTCAAGAAAATAGATTTATTTCTATTAAATTCAAACTAGTAAGGCTTCTGTTTACATGTAAGCACGGTGATTTCGGCGCGATTTCTGTAACGGAGCGCAACTGCCCCGCGCCTATGTCGAGAGTGGAGTGCCTCATATCGGATAGGTTTAGTGACGCACTCTGGTTCAGTGTGATTAGGTAGAGGACCGGAACCCACTGAGACGGAAGTAAATATTCAGAGGGCGGATTAGGATTTATAGAACAAACCCTCTCGTCCAACCGCTCCAGCACGATGTTCGATGTGTGTGAATGACTTGTTCCAGTTCTGTGCCGAGCTGTTTATGCTATAACGTATAGCTTTTCGAGTCGCACTAAAAACTACCCGATGTAGTGTGAACATAGCGTTAGTTAGGGTACCGAAATGTTTTAACGATATTGGTTGTCTTTACACTAGGCTGTTAAGTAAGACTTAAGAGCTGCTAAGTTTTACTTAACCAAAAATGCGTGTGTGAAAGCCTAAGTAAAATCTGAAGTAACTTTATTTTGCATCTCATTAAATTCGGAAAGTTGAAACGATTTAAGAAAGTTTCAAGTGACTTGAAAACCATTCTTAAGAAATAAATATTAACATGTGAAAGAAGTGCTGCAAAGGTTTCATTTAAATGTTAACACCGCATGATATCATTCACAGACTCAAAAGTTAGAACTACATACTGAATAAATGGTACCATGTCATAGTACGGCTGAAGAGCTTTCATTTGAATGAAGTTGAAACGATTTAAGAAAGTTTCAAGTGACTTGAAAACCATTCTTAAAACCGACTTAGCGAACTTGCAGTTTCTAAGCTTTCAGAAAGGCGAAGCATGTCAATCAATCTTAATTATGTTTTGTGGGAAAATAGGCTTAAGTAAACCTGAAGTAAAAAAGATAGGTCGTGTGTGAAGCTTTCTTTTACTTGAAGAATTTAAAATTTACTTATCGTGAAATATTTCTTAGCTTATTTAGGCTCTAGTGTAAAGACTACCATTAACTTAAAATTACCATTTCAGGGACAAAGTTGTAGCATCACTCTCAACAATACACGGGCATGTGCTGAGAGATTGCCATCAGATACCTTGGGCTGGAGATGATCATCTGTTAAAAAGAGAACAGTCTCCACCTCAAGACGGGAGCGCAAGTGAACCTCGCTCTCTGTCAATTTTGCTGGAGAAAATCAGCTTGAAACACCAGCGCGATGGTGGAGTTGATGTCACTGGAGACGTGTTTGTTGGTCCTACCACCTATGTTCAGTTCATGCACTGTTTTAGACATATCTTCAGGGACAAGAGAAAGGAGGCCAACGAGAGAGTTGACCGACTGACGTAAGTATTAAGTGCAAAGATCATCGCAGATAAAGACGCAACTTTTGCAGTTGCGATAAGAAAGCCTGAAAAAACTCAGGTTTGTACGGGATTCAGATCCTGACCTCTGCAATACAGGTGCAGCGCTCTAACCAATTGAGCCAACGAGCCAAATGGGAGCTGATCATTAAATTGGTTCGTAATTAAAAAATGGCTAGGTGAAGTACACATACATACGCAAACAAAACAAAATAAAACGAAACTATTTTATCTTTTCCTGCTGATTTAACCAATTGGTTCATGCTCACAATAGAAAAAAACTAATGTTTTAGTTTGGGTAAAATCAAGTTTACTTTTTCACCAATACAGGACATTAAGTCTCAGTAAACAACCTTGTAAATTATGACCTTTTTTGTCTTATTTAGTCGAGCTCTTTCAACCCTTGAGCAAACACGAGAAGATGCAGTTCTGATCAAAGAATTGATTTCACAGACCAAACAGCAGCTTTCTGCAGCTACGGTCAAGTCAGATGAGCTGCTGGAGGCCCTCACTGCAAAGGCAACAGTGCTAGAGAAACTTAAAGCTAAACTGGGTATCGGGAGTGCCACTCTTAGTGCTTTTGTAGCACTTATAGACAGCGAAATTGAAGAGGAGGACACTGCTTTGTTGCAGGTTACTATTTTTATTAACTTTTAACCCCCTGAGTCCCATGAGTGATCAACAGCAATTTTCTCTCAACAATATCAGGTTATCATCAAGAGGAAAGGTTATGAGAATCGATAAATCAAATTCTCTCGACTTATTCTCAAAGGAAATGTATGGAGATCAGTTGGGAGAATTTCTATGTTGATATTGGGGTTGAAAGGTTTAACATTTCTTAGTTTACCATGTTTTTTCTGTGGATAGAAAATTCGAAGCGAAGTGGCTTATCATTGGGCTAGATAGACGCATCTTTGCTCATATTTTTTTCGTGCGAAAAACGTAAGAAGCACCATATAATGTACATGCTTTAAAATTGGATAAAAAATCACTTAATCACTTGATGGCGTATTATACAAGCCACTTATTTTTGATTGCACTCCCGTGAGCCTACTCTGAGAAACCTATGAGTGGGTGGGAGACAAAGAATAATCGTAAAAGGGTTGACTAAACTGGAAAGTGCACTTAGCTTATTCAGCTAGTTTACAGGCATTCCACTCAAATAAGTAGAAACAAATAATTCAAACAGAACGTACCAGGATTAAAACCCAAACCTAACAGGAGGCAACCAGTCGGCTATTCACAAGCGTTCTTGGGGATTTGAAATCGGGACGACCAAGAACAAATCCAGCAAGGGACCAGAACGAGAATCGAACCAAGGATCACCAGATGGCGAGTCGTCCGACTTGATGACCACGCCGACTTGATGTCCACGCCGACTTGGTGACCACGCCGACTTGATGTCCACGCCGACTTGATGACCACGCCGACTTGATGACCACGCCGACTTGATGTCCACGCCGACTTGATGACCACGCCGACTTGATGTCCACGCCCACTTGATGTCCACGCCCACTTGATGTCCACGCCGACTTGATGACCACGCCGACTTGATGTCCACGCCGACTTGATGACCACGCCGACTTGATGTCCACGCCGACTTGATGACCACGCCGACTTGATGTCCACGCCGACTTGATGACCTCGCCGACTTGATGTCCACGCCGACTTGATGTCCACACCGACATGATGACGACGCCGACATGATGACCACGCCGACTTGATGACCACGCCGACTTGATGTCCACGCCGACTTGATGTCCACACCGACATGATGACCACGCCGACTTGTTGTCCACGCCGACTTGATGACCACGCCGACTTGATGACCACGCCGACTTGATGACCACGCCGACTTGATGTCCACGCCGACTTGATGACCACGCCGACTTAATGTCCACGCTGCCTCCTGAAGATAAGCCTAAATCTCGCGAGTGAGAAAAAAGGAATGAAGTAATGAGCCCTAAAACTGGAAATTGAATGGTATACCCTTGCATATTGCTTGTCCTTTTAAATGAAGGGGTGAAAGGCTGATTCGCTTGCTTTGTTTGAATAGGATGATGAAGCAGACGAGTTGGATGAAGAATTTGAAAAGCTAAAGAACTCGAACCTGAAAAGTCGTCGATTGAAGGTTATTGAGGAAACTAAGCTAGCTGAGGGAGCCTTGGAGGATTCCAAGAAAGCTCTTAAGAAGTGTGAAGAGCAGGTTAGTTTAACCCTTGTTGAAATATCCAATCTGCAAAATTCCGTCGTCCGTATGTCCGACCACCACAACTTTTCGTCAAAGTTCTAGTATTATATTGCAAAAATTGTGTGTATCATTAATATACATATTTAGTCAATGCCAAAAGCGAAGGTCTGCCGTAATTCAACTTTTTTCATAAGCAAGAAGCAAACTAAATTCCACCTGCAATATGAACCTCAGCCTGCGATCAAGTGAATATTAATAACTGGTCAGCGACGAACTTTATAAAACAAGTCACCTCAACAAATTGTACACCTGAGCCCGTGATAAGTCATGTGACACTGGTCAGCAGTTACTTTTTTGGCAGCTGTCAATTGACCGTAACATGGAGGTCCAATTATCAAGTTTAACACCGATTGTATGCTACCTGGGACTCCAAACAAGTAAATGTGCCATTTCACATCCGCTAACATGAAAGGGTTGACTTATAGACGTACGTACGGACGATTTTCATTTTTGTCAGAACCAAAATTTCTCCGCTTCTTTCGCGCGCGCGAAAGCTCCACTATTACGGGTGACAGGTAGGGTATCCATTAAGTTACAACCAACATGAACAGTACCATATAGTTTTTCCTTTGTTTGTTTTACACAGGTATATCATTGGATGCACAGGGTAGATCGCTCCTTGTGTGAGCGTCTTAGAGCCTTTCAGAGCCCCCCTCCAATGGCAGGCATGGTGATGGTCATGGTAATGGTGCTACTAGGAAGACCAGAGTTTGCTGCTGGGATCGGAGGAGCGGGGTCCAGCCACCCTCCACCCACCAGACACGAGCGCAAGGGAGAGCAGAGCTCTTCCTTGGGAACAGGATCTGATGAGGCATCTCGCACCAGCTCTGCAACACATAAGAGAAGAGGTACCAATTATGCACATCATAAGGGATCACCTCAGACTCCTCTTCTGGGTAAGACCTGGTTAACTTGTTTTACAGTAATTTCTTTAAAACTACTGTCTGATCTGGTTTGTCTAACCTGCGAACATGCTCTCTGATGGATTTGTAGAAGTGGAATTGAGATGTTTTTTTTTTTTTACCAAACAACAAAAAATTATTTCTTTAAAATTATTTCAATTACAGTTATAAAGACCGACTCAGCTGCCGACTCGCGGGTAGCATTACTAGTCGAGGCAAATTCGTGCTCTTTTCGATCAATCACGCAGTTTCCCTCAGCCCTAACCCATACCAAAACACAATGAACTCTGTCAAACCTGAAGTCATATGGAAATTAAACATCGTTTGTATCATGTACCCAAGTTGTGTGTAAAAAGGACCGGAGTTCAGGGTTATGTGCATTTCTGGACATAAGTGGAGACATTTTTGAAAGACCTCTTGTTTTCTAGTGTAAATGTTATTGTCTCAATTTCTGTACGCCACTGTTGACATTCTTGGTAAAGGTTCATTTATTTTTATAGATCTTTGGATATTAAATTTTCAGTAGTCTTCCTCAAAGGACATGTGTCAAAAAAAGAGAGAAATGGGTCAGTCGGTCATAGAATGTTATTCTCTTATTTAGGCGTCAATGCTGAAGGCAAAGTCGATCGCCCAACATGGAAAGCTATCCAACAGGTCATGAACGACTCACAGAAGTTCTTAGACAATTTACACAACGTGCCTTGGAAAGAAGGCTTACCTGACGACATTCTTAAAGGGGTCCAGTCCTTTTTAGCTGCCTCTAATGGCGGAGATGTAAATGACAGTGACCTGGGATTTGCTGCTCCAGGCGCTAGTGCCAGTACTTACCAAACGCCTCCTGGACGATCATCTGTTCCCACAGGTACAGCTTTTGATTTGTTATTTTTGCCAAAAACAGGACTGCGAATATTTTGTTCCTCTTTTAAATGACATTCGTGCGATAAGGTCACCTTTTTAGTCGGAGAGGTCCAAAGGTTGTCGGCCATGCATTGTATTAACTATTAATTTCTTGAAGTATGTCATAGTTAGTAGACTCCTTTGCTACATGTTTTTGCGGACCTGACGGCATTCCTATCATTTTGATCTTATTGACCAAATAACGTTGCATTAATTTATTCCGTCACAATTTGTGAACAACAAGCAATGGTTGCGCACGGTCAGCGAGCTTCCAACATAAACTGCAGTATTGTTGTTTATATCTTTGATGCTTGACCTTTTATAACCAGTCTCCTCTAACCACGAGTAACCATGAGTCTGTGTACTGAGCAGGGCCCAGTTGTTCGAACGCCGGTTAGCGCTAACCCAGGGTTAAATTTTAACCAGTGCTTCTTTTTCTTTTCATCAAAAGCACTCTCTGGGATGATTTTCTATATTTTTTTTAGAGTACCCAATCATCAAATTGTAGGCAAAGATAATTAAACTGAATTTTTTTTTAAGCTATCATAGCTGAGTTCAAATTTCACATTAACCCTGGGTTATCTTAACCCACCTTCGAACAACCCGGCCCAGATCTTTAGCTGCAAAATGTGTCTTTTATGGTGTTTGATCTGACCGGTTGTTGTTTTCCGACTGCAGTTACGATTTTGTTGGACATTGGGCAACTTTTAGTCGAAAATTGCCCAAAGATCTACTGTAGTGTGCAGCTCTGCAAAAAAGATCAAAATCTGCCGTGATATTCTTTGTGTTACTTCACCCGAAGTGAAAGGGGCTCTTTAGAAAAAAAAGCGAATTTTTTTTTTTATTGAAAAGCGATTTCCAAGTCTTACCTCCTCTTAGGAGGCTGATGTTTTTTAACCTCAGTTTTGGCTCTTTGGCATTGAAATGTTGTGCCAGACATGCGAAACAGTTTTAAATGAAATTAAATAAAATATTTATTTAATACAGTTAACAACAAGTACTGCAGGCGAGATCAGCGGTTAGTCGTTCGGCTCAAGCGCGGTCAGCCTTGCTTGCATCACCTCCACTCTCTTCGTTTAGCCTTTGGATCATTCTTTTACCTCCATCCTTCCCCCTCCCTCCCCCCTTCTTTATTCTTCCACTGATAAATCAGTGTGACAGGTGCCTGGTTCCATTGGCGTGGGGGCTCATGGCTTGAGGGCGCTGGTTTGCCATCCATGGGGGCGTAACTCCGTCTAGGGGCTGAAGGTGAAAGCCCCTGGACATCACCGGCACCCACCTCCACTAAGCGACGCAGTTGTTAACGGTTCTCGTTCAATTGATGTCCTTCAAACTCAAGCGGGGCCTTGTAAAATGGTCCTGCAATGTTGCTGGTAACTAATAGCACCGCAGTAAGATTACCAGAATTTGATATTCGGCGTTGCATTCCTTATATAAGAGTTTTAAGGCAATGACCGTGGACAGGCATATAGTTCTTGCAACTGAAAAGAAATGAAACTTAGCTAAAATCCTTCGTTCCATGTCCCCAACAGAACGAAAAATGCAAGGAATCACAATCGCAGCCGCCAAGTACTCGTCTGAGGACGCCGCAGTGCTGGTGGAGTACACAGTGGCCATTGTGGAGTACACACGGTTGTATAAGCCTTACAGGAAAGCCTCTGATTACTTACAAGATCTTCTGAGGGAACAGGAAGAAGACGAGAAACAGGCTGAAATTGATCGGACCGCTAAGGACCAGGAAAAGGAAAAGGTAAGATCAAACGACTACGGTGATCTGCTTTGCATTTGTTTCTTTATTCCACGATTCGAATATATGCAATTCATATATTCATCATTTCATCTTCATTTTTATCACGAACCAATTTAATGACCAGCTCTCAGTTTGCTTGCTAGCTCAGTTGGTAAGAGCGCTGTCAGGGTTCGAATTCCGGAGATCCAGAATTTTTTTTGGCTTTCCTTTCGATGAAATGGATTTATTTGTTATGGTTTATTTTTTATCTCAGGTAATTTTTGTTTTTGGGTTTGTTAATGTATGCTAATGAAGTTGAATTAGAGGAAAAAGAAAAATTACCTGAGATAAAAAAAAATAATAACTACATCATATTCATCATTTCAAAAGACTTCTTATTCCCCTTCCTTTACAAATCATACCAAAGGGATTGTAAAGATGTGACCTGATGGTACGTGGAACTTTAAAGGTCATTTATTCACAGGCCAACCGATCTGCCATCCCATTAGAACTGCACTGTATTTCCTAGGTTTATCTGCATTTATCTGTTGACGCGAAGAGTTTCGCTGATAACAGGACCGACATAAAGTCGCTCCATTTCTTAAGTCTATTGCGTTCTAACAGATGCATGATAATCAGTCAGATGATCTTTGATTATCTCCTATCGAATATGCTTTTGTTTTGGCCAGCCCTTCGGCACAGGGACGTCTTAGTCAATAGACAACAAACCAATCTTCGCGCAATCAACCTGATGGGTTTAAATTACCTTTAAGAAAATATGACGGCTTTACAGAAAGAATAATTTCCCTTTGTTATTTATTCAAGCCACCTACGCCAGAACCAGAAGCTGAATTAACAGAGGCCGATTTACCGGAGATTCAAGCAGCTGTAAGGAAGCTACTGGAGGAGTACGATAAAGCAGTGGTAGTGAAACATAACCTGCAGAATGACGTACAGTCCTGCAGTGAGAGACTTAAGGCTGCCACAGCCTTACTTAAGAGGTATGTGGGTGACACTTAGCTATGATCGGATTTTGCCACAGGGCCTGCACAAGAGGCAAATATTTTCCCCCGGCCACTAGCGGAATGAACCCCAATTTCTTTCACAGGAAGCTAGAAGAAAATAGAACCAAGGGAATTTTTTTCCACATGCGTATTGCATACACCCAGCAACTTAACATCTTAGGGACAGCCCTGCTGGGTAGGTGTTGTGTCAGATTGCACTGTGGGTCTGCGTTGGTGGCAGTACCACTTTCATTGCATGGCTATCAGTTACTGGGTTGTGCAGAAAAGAAGGTGGGTTCAAATGGGTTCCGAAGAACAGTCCCATAGTGTAATTCGAGAAAACGCTGACCCAGTCTCTAACACAACCTAACACTTGCATGCCTTCAGTTAAAACTTGGTTACTGCGGGAGTCGAGCCGGAGAAAATGAAGTGTTCGTCCTCTTGCCAATAGCTGGAGATATGAACTGATAGAGTCTTTGAAGCATTTCAAAATGGTGTTTAGGCGGTTCAGTGGGTTATTACAATTGTATATCTGGGGAGAAAAAAGTTTTCTTTCTTCTATGAGTTATAGGTTGCAGGGCCATGAAAATTTAGTCTCGAAGGATGGACAGGTTTAGGTCGCCGAAAATCATTTTTTAGAGAAATATAAATAATGCATTATCATCTTTCCAATTTGTAACATCCCTACGAAATGTTCATCGATCTTATGTATTGTCTTTATCTTTTCACAGTCTGAAACACATGGAACAAGAGTGGAAAGCATACGTTGACGAGTATACCTCATCAGAGATACTGCTGTCCAATTGTGTCGCTGCTGCAGCGTTTCTCACTTACTGTGGTGCAATGGGAGTTGACAGAAGGTTCGTAAACAAAAACAACTCTTTCGATTTTTTTTTTCTTTTAAATACTTGCTGCGATGGATATTTTTTTTTGTATTTTTATTTGTAGGAAACGAATGGGAAAGTTTTTCATGCGAGTGTGCAAGGGTAATGGGTTGAAAGTTCAATTCCAGCATCTCTTTGATCGTCTCACTCTTCCGGAATTTCTCAAGGGCAAGGTTTGTTTTCTTTCTGCCACTTCTAAATAGTCTGTAAAACGCCATGTTCAACCCCCAAAACATTTTGCGTAAGAGTTGTTGCCAATTTCTCTTAGGCCTAGGCCAGACGTCGAACTTTTCATGAGACGAACCAAACTTTAATTTGGGTCGACCTAACTCAAGTTAAGATCGTCCGTTGGGACGGACGTCGAACTTAGGACTAGTCAAACTAATCAATTGAATCAGATCAGCAATAGCTTTTCTCCCAAACGAGTAAAATATACATTATCTTACAATTTTTTTTTTAATTATTAGTTTAGTTCGTTGCATGTGAAGTCGACGTTTATCCCGGAGACGATCTTCAGACGTTCTATCCGTCTGAAGCAGACGGGTACAACGTGTTGGAAGATCCAAACTCTTTCAGACGAACTTAACTGAGCCAGACGTCGAATTTTTCAGGAACTTAAATCACAAACTTTGGTTCGTCTCATGAAAAGTTCAACGTTTGGCCAAGCCCTTAGATATTACGGTCGTCCCAAGAGAAAGAGAAAACAACGCTTATGCAAAAGTTGCCTATTCTCTGTTGGATTCAGAGGCATTTTTTTTATTTTAATTAATTAATTTATTTCTTTATGTGATAAAGCAGTTCTACTCTACCCTGTTACAGGGTGTCAAGCGTCCTATATATTCCTATAAAATCCTATAAAGTCCTATTTTTTCAGACTTGTCCTATAAACTCCTATAAATTGAGGTAAATCCTATATTTTCCTATATTTTAAGCCTTCTTGTAAAAAAAAGAATATTCAAGAAATGTAAAAGTTGTATTGGCGTTTAAAATCCACAATCCAGGAGATTTTTTGTCACAAATATCTGTTAGAAACAGCTTAGAAAGCAAATTGCCCAATTTGCACTCTTGCAATGCATTGTGGGTTGACTGTGGGGGGTCTTTCTGGCTGCCATGTTGGTGTTGAGAGGTGAGTTTATATTTTACATCCATTTCCATCCTCTTTGTATTCTAACAATAGCTGTTTATCATTATGTCACCTCACTTGAGATTGATGACCCTTTGTTCTTGTATCTATTTTGAATGAGAAAAGCAAATACACTTGTTGCTTCAATGTTTCTTTTATGATGTAACATCAGATACGGAACGAACCACTTTTGTTTCTGATATGATTATTATCCTTTCGTCCAAAAATGCCTTTTATCTTGTAGAATAACTTACTTAGATGCTTTAATGTGAATGCAGGATTTGCCCAAGTTCTTCAACATTCAGAGAAGAGTAAGACACACATTCGTCTTGCAAACATAGCATTGACAGTCAGACAAAGATAGCATTTAAAACCATTCATAATTCATCGTCCATAGAATCACAGGCTTCTGTTGACAACTACAGTTTCAGGTCAAGTGATGGTATCGGAGATACATTTAGAGCGAAGTTCAGCAATCCTGAACACTCGAAACTTTTTCAATGAGCAGAACAAAGTTGTCGTATGTAATTGGACATGGTTTTGGACCTGTTTTCAAAGAAGAGCTCATTTCTGACGTTAGAGCTTCACAGAGTCCCTTCAGTCTTCAGTACGACGAAACAACACAGTGTCAAGTTAAAAAGCAGATGGAGTTGCACATCCGATACTGGTCACCAGTCCACAATGAGGTGTGGATAAGGTATTACCGTCTGTTCAGGATCATGTCCACATTTAGAAGCGACGTTTAAAAAGAGGGATTTCAGTAAACAGCAGAATGTTAACATCTGAAAGAAACAAACTGTCAGAAGAAACAAATTAAACAAATTATTTGTTAGATATCAACGCTTCAAACCAGGCCTTTATGTTATCAAACTACTTTGTTTTTTTTGGCCATATCAGTGCAATTACTGTTAGACTAAAAAAAAGGTTAGCAAGCTGGTATGTCGATGTAAAACAACAAGAAGTAAATTTGGGTATAGTGGACCTTAACCTTGACTTATGCCAATGTACAATGAAGCCTCTGTTATTTCCTGCATATAGATTGTGTTGAAGACTTGGGAAAATATGCAGTTACCTACAGATCCAATCTCCATGGACACTATATGCATTTTCTCTCAAGAGGAGTCTTCAGACTCGTGGGCTCTGCTATGTGATCCACAGAGAATAGCTATCACCTGGGTTCTCACCATGCTTGGTCAAACAACGCTAGTCAAGTACAAGGTTTGTTACCTGGAAACTCTCTATTAAAGTGTTTTTTTTCTTTTCCTGCTGCCGTAAACTGCCACTTGTAAGCCCTATAGGCTTATACAACTTCTTAAGGGGTCTTCGGAGGGCTTATCAACGGAAGGGCTTACATCAGAGGGGGGGCTCACAACCGGAAAAGAAAAAGGACCTCGAAACAAGCTATGGCAGTGTTGATCAAAATGCATCCTCGGAGACCCAGGGGCAGTTCGTCGGGACGATAGAACTTTCACCACGAAGGCACGAACATTCTATTGTCCCGACTAACTGCCCCTGGGTCTCTGAGGATGATAAGAATGCGTTTTCCATTTATAAGTTTCGAAACGTCATGTAAAAAATCGAATTCATTTCAATACGTTTGAAGGGGTGCTTGTGTCAAAGGGGGTTTATAATCGGTTGTTTTCTTTTGTGTACAAGTACATTAGCCTATAACAAGGGCGGGAAGGGGCTTATAAGTGGGGGAAGTTATAACCGGCAGTTTACGGTATTCTTCCTAGTAAATTAACTAAAATCTTTGTTTTTCATCAGGAGCTTCGCGGTCATTTGGAGACGTGCTTGATCGAGGGCACTACGCTGGTTGTGACGGATGTAGATGTAAACGAGCTGGAGTATGATAGCAGGTTCTATTACATACTTAGAAGTCGCTACAGGTTCCTGACATCTGCTACTCCCTTTAAACTTATGGTGAGTTCCATCATGCTTTTTTCCGTCTTCTTGACGCTAAATGAATGACAGTGTCAAGAAACTCACAATCAGTCCCTGGCACTGCCCTTAGTTCTTTTGGCGTATATGATTGATTGTTTGACTGATTGACTGATTGGCTTACTGGGTGAATAGCGAAAGATATCGTTGTTGTTTTATTGAATGAATGATTGTTTGATTAATAAAAGCATAAGTCCTGTCTTCTTTAATAAGCTGAATGCTTTCATTTGTGATGCCCCCTCCTTATTTTCTTTCCAATCCAGAGTTAAAAACTTTGGCTTCTTTCTAGTTACTGAATTCTTAACTTAAATTAGTCTTTGTTTAGTTTTTCGTTACGACGTGTACTCCGCGAATTTCGATTTACTTATTCTTTGTGACGTGGGAGCCCAGGCTTCAAAAGCCCTCCGGTGTCTTCTTAGCCTCCCACGCAAGCGTTTTTAGGGGAGCTCGTTTTTCATCCCTCCCCACAAGCGCCGTTTGTGGGGAGGGATGAAAAACGAGCTCCCCTTAAAACGCCTGCGTGGGAGGCTAGTTACTGGGCTGCCTGTGCGGCCCAGTCATAAAATGGGCTTTCGGTCGTCTGCGGCGAAAAACGGCCTCCCGGGGGAGGGAAGACACGAGGGTCTGGCACCGAGAAACGATTTTCTCACAAATGGTTTCATATGATTTTCTCTTGTACGAACCCTTGCACGGATACTTTTTGTACCTCGTCTGCGCTCCCCCTGAAAAACCCACAAAGCGTTGCGAACCTGAAGAAGGCTATTTGCGTTGTTCGAAGCGATTCGATCGTGGGGGTCACTCTATAATTTTTTTTATTGTTCGAGTTTAAGTCAGTTAAATGATGTTGGCGCTGGGAAACTCAGAGAAATGCTCGCGTTGCATTCAAACCGACACGCCGTTCACGGTAGGTTCACACTAAAAGATGACTGTGAGCGTCAGGTTTGGAACGCCGTGGCCGCTTCGTGAACTCAAAGAGAGAATTATCGATCGATATAGTACATGAGCAATTAAGAAGCACAATTTATGAGCAAGGTATTTCACCAGTTGACGACAGTATGGCTGAAGACTTGATTGTAAGCCTTCGTAGTCAGTGAAGCGAACAACTCAGTTGCCGATGAGCGAGGGTCGTGACAACTTTGCCATGTTAGAAGACTGGCTTTTCCTTTAAATATTTCCTTGTATTTAATACAACACACGCCACTTTGGAGGTCTAAATTTCGGATATTGAGGATAAAGAAGACAAGGACAAAAATAGGGACTGAGAATTTCGCACACAAGTTTAAAGCTGCACCGAGACATCCCATCCGGGAGCTTCACAGAGAGCGACTTGAGGAAAATAGGAGCTATTACTGACAAGGTTTGGTGACTGAGTAGAGCATACAAGTGTAGCCCACGTCGAGGTTTCCGGGGGTTTGCTTTTGTTTGTATTTGTATCGTGCCAAGCTTTTATCATTAAATTTGTACATGATCTTGTGATCTCAATTCTGTGTTTTCGCCCATTCAGCAAGCACGCTATATTGATGTCAGCATTAGCGAGTTTCAGAAACATGCCTTTGAAAGTTTTCAGCTCTCGTGATGTTTCTTGATATTTCTTTTACCATTTTATGGAGATGTAAACTGAAGTCACCGCAAAATGGAAACTTAAAAAAAAGTATAATACATTTATCTCGAAACATAACACACATGACTTATACGACCTTTATTTTCGTAAAGCTGTTTTGAATACGAACGAACACAGTCAATGTGAGGGGCAAAAACAGCATTAATATAAATGAACCATAGGGTTTTAACTAATATAAGGGTCAATTATTGTGCATTGAGATGAATCGCTTGAAAAGAGAGACTTCGCTTGAAGATGTGATCAGAAGTAAACAAAGGCATAATCGTGCGTCACGTTCAGTCTTTTTAATATCCAAGGAGTCACTGTGAATAGTGTTTCCATATTGTTTAGCTGGCACAAAAACTTCGGACGAGTTATAAAGCGGCATAGTTATCTTCCATGAAGAAAAGTTCGTCTTGGGTGAGACAAACAGAACTGGAGCGAATTTTTAACTCGCATCGGTATCAGGTAAAAAATATGTTATCGATCGTTTCATCTATTTACGTTGTTTGAAGTGCGTGCTGGTGAACGCAACATGCGAGCGAGAAATCTTTAAACTTTTTTAGGTCTCAAAATGCAAAGGATTTTATTCCTTTAAGTTAGAGAAAATACCATGAGGAAAATCTTAAAACTGAATATTTTTCATCTTGTGGAAAAAATAGTGCGTTTTCTTGTAGACTGTGGACCGCAAATTAGGATCGCACTTTTCACAAACATGCGAATTCTGAAGTTCAGAAGCCAACCGACGATTGCGTTTTTCGCTGCTGTCAATCATCTTAACGGACCTCTTAGGAAACAAAACTTTACTGCACGGGTTCAAAAGGTCATGGTTTGTGATTTGTGGATTTCGATCCGTTTTGTGTGTTTCTCTGTTTCAAGGTTCGTTGCTTGTGATCGTAATTATGATTGACGGCAGCGATAAACTTGCGGTGGCTTCTGAACTTTAGAGTTCGCATGTTTGTGAAAAGCGCAGTAAAGTCTCCGTGCAGTCAGTGAGGCCCTGGATCAGGCGGGATCAATGGGCAGTTAACTGTCTGTTTTAGTATACTTCTGGTTTTCATACAAATAACAATATTTCTGTCTAGTGTAAATCAGCTCAGTCTGTCACATTTTATGCTCGTAGAACGACAACAATTTTTGGAATTTCCAGTTACGTCAAATTAGTCACGTTATACTGTCACGCTATATTTTGGGGCAAAGAGGGATTGGGGGAGGGGTACGTGGAAATAATGCAAATTGTTTCCTGCTTAGAATTAATGGCTAACTTGTTTATTTTTATTCATAATGGTGGAATTTAAAAGTTATTATACAGCCCCCACTTAAAAACGGCACTCTTTTTTTTTGTTACGAAAGTCTTTCAAAAGGTACAATGTTCTGAATGATTTTATGTTTCAGTCTCACATGAGGTTCTGTCGCATTCAATGGTTGCCGACAAGGTTTTATGGTAGCCTGAGTGTGTATAGCCGCCCCTTCCTTCAGAAAAAATAGTTCCTTTGCAGCCCAGTTAAAAATCGCCTTTCGGCGATTCTTGTTTCTTCTATGCTCCCTTGCCAACTTACAATTCTTATATGCATTCTTGCATTGTCATTTACTTTGGCTAATTAAAACTGAACTGAACTGAACTGAACTCTCTGGTTGACTGATTGATTGACTGATTGATTGATTGATTGATTGATTGATTGATTGATTGATTGATCGATTGATTGATTGATTGATTGATTGGTGACTGACTACTATCATATTTTCTGCAAAACTGTTGATTAACTTTAAATGGACACAGTTATCTCGGGCAATTACTGTTAAGGGATTATGCCAAACCCATGCACTTGATTTGAATTCTAAAAGCATCGTACACATAATGAAATGGTATAAGCGAAATGCTGCTGCGTTATGGTTTTCAATGGTAGAAAATTTTTCTGTATGTTTTTCCCCAGGTTGGTGAACATGAAATTGAATGTCAGCCAGGATTTAGGTGAGCTATACGGAATGCTGATAATGTGTGTCATAGAATGAAAAATAAAGACCAACTGATATAAGCATAGATGAATTGGTAACAAAGGGATGTAACATTTTGGCAGTAGCAAGCACATAACACAGGTTCGAAACGTACGCATTAAGAAAATAGTATGTGCAGTAACAAGAAATCCATTTGTAAAAAAACACGATCAACGTGCTGTTTGTTTTGAGGAAAATTTCATTGAAGGAAAATAGCATTTGTTTCCAGGACTTTGTTACCAACTTTTTTTGGGCGTAAGTTTTCATGGCGTTTTCCGCCCTTTTTACAGGTTGGTATTGGCTACAACGTTTTCCTGCCAGGCTGTCCCATCAAGCATTGCGGCATACGTGAATGTGGTTGAGTTTAGTCAGTCACGTGACGGCCTTGAGGAGATGTTCCTTGATCGTTTCCTGAGACTTGAGAAGCCTCGGATGCAGGATACGAGGACACAAGTGGTAGATGTAAGTAATGCCAAATTTATACTCGATTAATAAAACTATTGAACCAACGAGTGTGGAGCCAGAAATAGACTTAATTATTTTCTCACCCACTCACCCTATTACTCACTGTTGTCATTGACCAGCGTAATTGTTTTGTTATAAATTTGACTCTGCGTAGCTGCTAACTAATAACATTCTCTTTTATAACTATTCACGGGAGCCACAATGTTTTGAACTACGTGTTGCTCAAAAGTCCGTAAAATTCGTGAAACAATTTTTGATAAATAAGGTTGATGGACTAGGAACAAGGTGGAAGAGAAATCCTTTTGTAAAGATTTAGGAAACTTAAACAGTAGTTCTCAAGGTCTGATCTCTTGTGTCAGGAAATGGTAACTTTGATGGAAGGCCTGCGAGAAGCTGAGGAGAACATTTTGCAGTGTTTAGGAAGTGGTCACCGTCTTCTTTACAACTTGGCGGCCACCAAGAAGCTAGCCTCTATCAAAAAACAACACGAGGAAATCGTTGAAAGGTTGGTATTCGTGTTTCAATAGTGGTGATCAGCAATTAAAGCGCTGTAAAGTATTGAAGTCCTTTTATTCTCATTCAATGGAAATTGAACTTCAAGGTAATGCTCATCATAAGTGATTACAAGGAAGGACTGTTGTTTCATATTATTAATAAGGGTAAGAAAAGTCAGGAAATCCTCTTTTTGTACTGTTCATTTGATTGCAAAAGTTTAGTGACTCCGTTCAACGTAAGACGACGTCTTTTGTACCGTTCATTTGATTACAGAAGTCTATAGTCCAGTTCATTTTGTTGACCGCGTTCAACGCCCTCACTCGCTATCTTAACTCGTAGAAATGACAAAATCAGAGATACGAGACAAACAATATGTCTCCTGAGCATTATTTTTAAAGTGGCAAGCTCGGGATCAAACTGTTAGAACAGTTTTCAAAAATCCTAATTTCAATCCGGTTTTGCGCATCCGTTTGTTTTGTTATGTTATTTTAACCTTCCTTTAAAGTTTTAAGCGGTTATTTTTATGTTTCTCTTAATTTAATTTGTAATTTTCTAATTTGGCTGAACTTCGTGACACAGCTCCTTTAAGTTTGCGTGACCTGTTTGATTAGTAGTCTAAACTAGACTTAACTTCACTCTTTGTATTAAAACTATTCGTGTACTTAAATAACCTGCAAATCATTTTTTTTTATATAGTCAAACACGTGCTCGCGGCATTGAAAACTCTATCCTGCAGTCACGTGAAGGATTTCGACCAATCGCTCGCCGAGCGGCTGTCATGTTTGACGTAGCACGGATCATGGCCGAGATAAACACAGTTTATCAGACTTCTCTCGCGCAATTCCTCATGGTGTTTGACGCGGCTATAAAACACTCCGAAAGGTAAGGTTTTGTTGTGTCTCCTTCCAAGTCATGCGAACTATCCTACTTTAATAGCAAGTCAAACCTTTAAATAATCAGTAAAGACGTCAGTGTTTCCCTAACTAAAACATTGTCTGTCTTCCAAGCTTATATGTGGGTGTAGGCTGACATAATGCTTAAGATAACCTTACACTGGACAAACATGCTTTCAAAGGGAACTTATCCAAATGCTACTACTAGCGTAAGAGGGACTCGAGTAGCGTTCGTTTCCGACGATCCAGATTGCAGATTGGGAAAAGGAATTTTTCATCGCAGATTTGAAGTCGAATCGGCAAAAAGATTCTTTCCTTTATTCACGTAACAAGACGTAACTAAACCCCTTTGTTTTTTGTAGGACTGCTGTAAAGGCAGTAGTGGAAAGACTGACCCAAAACTCCTTCTACACATCAGCACGAGCTTTGTTTGAACGCGACAGATCTTTATTTGCCGTTCTCTGTGCACTTGAGGTAAAGCAAGTCCGTGGTAATAATTTTATAGACACCAGTAGAAAAATTACGTCGCGGTTGATTGTAACCAAATTCCGTTAAAGAAATACAGTTGAACGTCTCCATAACAGCCACCTTGGGGACAGAAGAAAGTGGCATTGTAGAGATGTTTAAACAAGAGTCAATGTATGGACTGTCCGCCAACTAAGTGGCTGTTGCGGAGAGGTGGCCGTTAGTAGAGGCCCTAATGTACAGTCGACTCTCTCTTAACGGACACCTCTATAAGACGGACACCTCTGTAAAACGGACACCTAGAGTTGGTCCTTTCTTTGCTCCCTCTATTTGACTTTCTATAAGACGGACATCTCTCTAAGACGGACAGCTACGCCGGTCCCAAAGGTGTCCGTCCTAGAGAGAGTTGACTGCAGAGGATATTGCATGGTCGTGCGAAGATACGAAGAATATAATAAAATATTTTTCAACACTAAAAAACATTGAAAAACCAGACCAATATTTTCTTGCTGTGAAAAGCACTATTTATTATGTAGCCGTAGCAACGGTGATTTCTTCCTGTGTGAAGATAACCTTCCTTTCGTTTTCACGTGTGAGGATATAATGTTTTCACCACAAAGCTCACCTGGTATTTCATTGGTGCTTATGTAATAAACTTTAGGTAGATCTGATCTACTTGGCATCCCATGTGCTTTTCTATGGTAATAATGGTTTGCCAAAACGCCGGAATAACTCTCAACAAGGGTCGCAAGCTGGGCTTTTATGAAACAAACCATCGTCTTCGGAAATAATAGAGTATTTCCTATGCACCATGAAGATGAGTTTCAATAAATATGTGTTATTGACCAAGCGTAAGGTCAAGATGGCAGGATATTGGGCAAGTTCGTCGAGGTCAATTAAAACGCAGGAAAGAATCAGGCCAGTATACAGCCATCTTGACTGAACAAGCTTGGTCAAGAAGGGATTTATTATATATCCAAAAAGAGAACTTTTTCTTTCGCGAAATCCCGACGTCCCGCATCTTGCGCACTCGCGGATTCAGCCATATAATAAATGGTGTTATGAGACACTTTTAATGGCAATGAATACTGTCCTTTTCCATGGCCAAAAGACTTGTTTGTTGTCCCATGATTAAAGAAAGCACGCTTCACTGTCCAAGGAAATTCCCAGGGGTTCTCTCACACGACACAAACGAGGAAACAGATGTTTTTAATCTACATATAAACTAAGTAAACCTTACTGGATTTTTTTTAAGGTTGAAGATTCCAACGGGCGCGTGGGGCCCGGAGACCGTGAGTTTTTGATCCATCCTTCATATGGTGCTGCAGTAAAGACTGCGTTACAACCCACTGCAGTTTCAGAGGCTGCGTCACGCACTCTTGCCAAGAAACCATTTGATTGGTTGTTGGATGAACAATACTCAAATTTACAGGTAAGTGTACCACGGGCTCTCTGTTTTAAATGATCTTGGTGTCAATCAAGTTTAAAGTTTCTTATTTTTTGCATGTTAAGTAATGGTGGGAACCCTTGACCAGCTATTTGCCATGAGTTACAGCCCTGGTGGTCTTAATCGGTCTTGACAAGTTCTAGCATCCAAGGTTTGCGTCTGTTAATTGTTGGCCAGTCGCAAGAGTAACAATTGTATTTTGAACGGAACTTTTTCTTATTGTTGAAGCGCTTCTCATTACCCTGGTTGGAATTTTTACTTTTTAATTCAGCCACAATCAGGGAATCAGCCTGTGGAAAAAAAGAAACTTTTCTTCCCCTGGTCTTTGTCATTGTCTTTGTCTTCGTTACTTTCGCTTGCTGTAAATCTATAATTTTTTTTGTTTGGTTTGTAGATGTTGGCGACTCATTTCGATTGGTTTCAAGACGCATTTGATAAGATGACCAAGGATGGTCGTGAAACGCAATGGAGGCAGATTACAGAGCACGAGAAACCTGAAATGGTTGCTCTTCCTGATGGACTGGATGAAAAGTATGTCGGACATTTGTAAAACTTTAGGAATTAAAACTTTCTTCTCATGTGAATACCATGAAAAAATGTTGTCAAGGCTTCTCCGTGACTGTCGGCTAGTGGCTGAAGAAAATTCTGTGCGTTCCATTTCCTCGAACCCTTCTGTGAAACTAGTTTCAGGCATTGGCGGTCTTTTTTAGGCAAATTGGACTGATTTGGGCCGATGGTAAACGCAATTCCCAAACGAAAATTATTACACTTTAGCTTTGTTTATCATTCGTGCAAAACATGAACCGCCCGGTTTTGAGCGGCTGTGTCATGATTTAAAACAGATGGAATCAAATGAAACATCTAAATATAGGTTCAGTTTTCTTTAAATTGCTCTACCATGATCTACTAAAACGCGAAAATTGGCTTTCGATAACCAAGATTTAAATGGATTGCAATTCGAAACGAAATAGTTTATCGTATTCAATTTCACCTTTCCCGTTGTACACAAAATATCAATAGCTGATCGCGTCTTTGATTTACCTTTGAGACATTCGCTTATTATCTTCCTTTTAAGGTTCTTAAAATGAAAAAAAGGTGACTTATGACACTTAGTTTTAATGCAGCTCCGTTTTAACCCAGACTTATGGAACTATAATTCGCCAAGACGTGCCTCCTTTAACTCGAGCGACATAACGACGCAAGCCAATTCATAAGCGCTAGAAAATTAATCGATTTCCTCGTTACATCGCTATGAAATGACGAATCCGTTGTGAAGTATTAGTGCAAAAAGGATACTTTCTCATTGTTTTTTATTTATTTATGCCTTTCAGGTTTACTCTCATTCAAAGATTCATGGTAATCCGTTCCATCAGAGGAGATCGGCTGTTACCAGCCGCCATGTGTTTTGTTACATCTGTGCTAGGAAAGAAGTGAGAACGCGAAACGCTTTGTTATCAATACAATGCACTATATAAAACATTGAAAACTTAGAATATGTGTCAGTCACCTTTCAATTCAAGAGTCAAGTGATTCGTCGCTTCGTAAACCGCAGGGTGGGCGGGCAAAAGATTTCTCCAAAGATTTCCGTTATCATTTGGGTGGACATCATATGCAGTGGTTGGTTTATAATTGCTCTGGGATACTATTGACCAATCATAACTAAAGCTAGTCCACCCGAACGATTCTAGAAATCGTTGCCGCTATAAGATTGTTGGATCAATTGAGGTTTGACTTAGGGGAGGGGTAGGTAGTCAGATATCTAGAAACTGCAATTGATATAGATTGTTTCCCCCATAGAGCGTTTTCACTCGCGTGGCCAGCGTCTGTGCGAATTTATTGGAACAAAAGAAAGCGTTTGCATAAGAAAAGATTCATCTCCCACAGGACTTGTTTGGGACACAAACATGGCCGCCGTTTCATTGTTGGGGAAACAAACCAATGCGAATTGTGATTTCTGGCTTGTCTTCGGCTACATCACGTGAACTTGCTTCCATATCTGATTGGTTTATTTCAGATCCGCTTTTTGTTATTGGTGGTAATACTCATAATGATCTTTACTCTACTTGGTTGAACTACTTTCCAGTCTTTTCTTCTGGAAGGTGGCAGTTGACGTGTCTTTGATTTGGGATCGAAGGGTGGGTTTTGTCACTGCCAAGAGAACATTTCTCAATGGTTTGTCCAAAAAACAAAATCCAAAAGTAATTAGATTACTCTTTCATAAGAGACGGAGAGAGCCCGTCAGAACCCTAAGAAACTGACTACGAGTTTCCTGACAAAATCACGAAACAAATCCAGCATATATACTGTCCGAATGATCGATCGCACTCGGTTTGAAGAGTATTGTTATTAGTCAGTGTTTCGCAGATCACTTATCTCCCCGTTACCGGCATCTGCCCGCCACTACCAAATAACGATATTTTGCTGAACCTCATTCGATAATTGATAATTACTTGCAGGTACACTGCTGAAATGGCTTTAGATCTGCCGTTTGCCTTCCGTCAGAGTGAGAACCGCACACCTATTGTGCTTCTGTACAGACAAGAAGCAAATATGGTGGAAAAGTTGGTCATTGAAGGATCACAAAAGAGACAGGTTTGTACATAATTACTGAGGCAACGCCTTTGTGTAGTTTATATTCCCTCTACGGTCTGTGAGGGGGTGGGTTTAGTACCCGGCCCTCTTCCATATGTACAGTTAAACCTTTTCACAAAGGCCACCTTGGGGACAGAAGAAAGTGGCCATTGTAGAGAGCTTTAAACGAGAGTCAATGTATGGACTGTCCGCCAAAAAAAGTGGCCGTTATGGAGGGGTGGCCGTTAGTGAAAGGTTCAACTGTAGTACTGTAGTACGTTAAACAATTACCCTTCTGGAAAAAGATCCTGGTTGATTTCATTCAAAAATGCAAGTCACATTCCCATTTGGCTTGTTCTCAGAATTGATTTGAAGTTCCAACTCTGGTTTCCTAAATTTGCGTCATGAAATTTAGGCATTGTAAGCAATCCGAGCCGTTCAAAAAGAAACTTCTTTTGCAGAAGGAAAAAATCTCTATGATCGCTTCATAGATATCCAAGAGTGACACATCTCTTCCACTTCCACCACATTGTTGTTAGTTTGTTTTGACCTGATTTCGTTCATTTCTTCCCAGGTGGAACTACATGTTCTTGCTCTAGCAAATGTTGGCATCGGCGAAGAGCGTGTAGCAAGAAAAATGATACATAGGGCCATGGTACAGGTAATCTATGCGGCCTAACAAAATATTTTGTTGATAGGAAATAATGTTATTTCGGCCCTCAAAACTGGGTTTTTAAAGATTCATGAATTCTTGAAAATGTCTTTATAATTTTGGTGTTGCGTCTCCCTGATACAATATTTCTGGTTAGTTTTTATTTTAATATAGTTTACAGTTGAACATCTGCTAACAGCTACCTTCCTCTTTTCTCAAGGTGGCCTTTGAGGAGACGTTCGGCAGTATTTTTATAGTGCTTTATGTATTTTACACTCTGCAGGGTCACTGGGTTCTTCTTCATAACGCGCACAACTCTCCTCGTCTGCTCGCAGCTCTGGATTCATTCATGCATGAGACCAAAACAGTGGACAGTGAATTTAGGCTGTGGGTATCCGTCCAACCCCACTCAGATATACCCTCATCATTGCTACAGTCCTCTGTCAAAATTGTCGCCGACTCGCCAAAGGTACTTACGTAATTTAAATGTTCTTTTCCAGTACAGCAACATTCTGATATACCCCAGTCTTCAATGATTTAGAATTTTTCCGTCTTGTATTAGTGCGGCATAAATAAGAAAACTAGCGGCAAGTAAGCAAACTTTATGAATCGAAGTACTTATAGCCTGCACTGAGTTTTCTTTGTTCTCCCTCTACTATTTACGAGTCTTTCATGTACTGATGCTGGAATAGCCGTTACACGATCGCTTGACCCGAAGCGAGGAACTTCCATGTATCACGTATTCTCATGGCATCTTCACTGAGCGGTTCATTTTCATGTAGAGGTCGCCGCAAACTATTGCATGACTGAGTCACAATTACTAGTCAGCCCCTTCTCCAACAAAAGAGACTGAAATTGTCATTTGTGACATTTTGACGACGCAAATAATTAAATTATTTTTCCTTTGGTTTTCCATACATTTTGCAATGATTAAATATGCCTACGCAACGGAGCATCCATTTTCAATAGGTCAAGGTATTGTTAACATGTTTCTGTAAAATCGCAGTGACATAAGCTTAGTATGGGGTTACTCGCTCCGAACTATGGGCTCCTGCACCATGTTGTACTTTAGGTCTATTGCTTTACTCCAATGTCAATGAAAATATAGCTGGACGCTCTCAGTGACGTGGGGTGGTTCGTGTTTTTTTTCTATAGAATACAAAGGACAACCTGCAAAGGTCCCTTCAGTGGGTTGATGGTGATTTGTTACGTGTCAGCAATCGGCAGGAGTGGCCTGCCCTGTTACATAACCTGTGTATGCTACACAGCCTTGTCAGGCTACGGACTAGGTATGGACTGACAGGCTGGAACAAGGGCCAGGACCTCAAGAATATTGGCACGGCAGAACTATGGGTATGTACTTTTATCTTTCAGTGCTTTACAGCCTTCGTTGAAGGTTTGTATTGCAAACCGAAATATCGGGCAATTTTAATTCACCACTTTATTTTTGTTTTCTTTCTATATTTTTCCATCGCTCAGCAAACAAAACAGCAATATCCTTGTGACATAGCCCCGTTGTGACATGTCCGTTTACCTAAAAGCTCATTTTAAATCAGACAACTAGAGAGCATCCTACGACAAACAGTTTGTTCTGATTTTGAATAACAAAAGGGGAATTCAGAATTCCTTTTATTTTCTTTTTGCTCTTCCTTTTTTTCCGCAGCAAGCGTTAGACCTCGCTGTCCGAGAGTTTCAAGATAATACTGATCTAATGGCACAGGCTGGGGGCTCAGCGAGAAGTATCCAGTGGAATGGACTACGCTACATGTTAACAGAGGTATAAAGCACCGCTCAACATTGTTTGCTTCCTTCAGTTTTTTTCTTCCTCCTCTTCTTTCTTTTGTATGTCTTTTTTTAGATATATAGTATAAACTCCCAGTTCAACAAGATAGATAATTTGTTAATGTGTCAAAAGATGCCCTAGCCGTCATAAAAAAACTTTGGATTGATACCTGTTTATTTTTCGATTAATCCCCAATAGCATTTTATTATTTTTTCCCAATAAAAGGGAGCTAAAAAACACAGCCGTGTTTTATTAGATTTAGACACTCATTAAACAGTTTCCTTGGTAGTTTGATTTTTAATGAAGTGTCAGTAAGGTTTACATGTGCATACCTGTAGCGAGTCCTTGGCTTTGTGCTGATTTCAGGTCATCTACGGAAGAAGCATGAGTGACGAGTTTGATCGCCAGGCCCTCAGCGCTATGATTGACTACTGGATAAGTCCTGCGGCAGTCAAAAGAGAATTTGAAGCTACAAAAAGTAAGCGTCTGAATTTAGCCCCATCTAAACGCAAAGCACAGGACAGTGCTATCCATTGGATAAATTGTATGTGAAGTGAATAATATAATTGGTTTGTCCTAACATTATATACTGGGTAGTGATTTATCTGGTGGATAGCGCTATTCTGACCTTTAACCAGATTTTTTTTTTTTTGAGGGATGAATCCATAAAATCCTAGCCTGTTCACTGACCGTCTATTTTCTCTTTAGAGATTTTCAAGCCTGCGTATGAAAATAAATTTCGCGGGGATTTATTGACCACTATTGCAAGTGGGTGGGGTTGGGGAAAAGCGCTCGGCAAATTTGTCGACAAGAAAAGAAACAAAAAACGTTTGTGGAAAGGCTAATAAAGTTTGCAATTCTGCGACCAATCAGGAGAGACCTTACGAGCAGCTCCTACACAATTGTTTGTGTGAATTTTGCAAATCAAATTCACATCTACATCTTGTGATTCTTGTTCACAGTCAAGTATAAGTTGCCCCCAGCGCTATTCAGCAGTCACGTGAGACTTAACAATCTTTGGTCAGCTTTAGAAGGGATTTCTGGTGAAGGACTTGAAATTCCTGAAGCATGCGGCCTCCATCCCTCTCCTGAGGTGAGTAAAATTATTCCTTCCTCTACGTTTAGTCTCTATTTGGCTCCTAATAAGGCAAAATCTTTCCCTAGCTATTTATCCATGTGGCTTGTTAGATTTTTGTCATTGTATCTCTTAAATTTAAAAAGGCCAGGGAGTATGAAACTGTATTTGTTGTTACCTGCTTCTCAAACAATTAGGTAGGCTGTTGCATAAGCGGAAGCATTTTAGCCTGGACTGAACACCTATAACATTTAGTAGGAGAACCTTCGTCCTCTCTCGCATATAGCTACCTTATTACACGAAAATTTTGTGACGCTTCAACTTCCCAAATTTTGCGATTTAAAGAGAAATCGTGACATTAGCGTGACACGAACGAAAAGTGTCGCGAACATAACATGGCACTAAAATCAAGTGAATCACAATAAATCATGTCAATAATCAAGAAAGAATGAGTTTATTAGCAATGAGACTCTATTGTAGATGAAGTCGTTCTATTATCTTCAAGGACAACATTAATATTGTTATGCTCAAGAACGCGAAATTAAAGTGATTCCAATTACAAAATCGCCAAAATACTCGCCCCGTTATATACCGAAATAAACGTATCGCGATAATTTTATGTAATAAAGTAGTTCCCAGTTTTATTGCGAGAAATCAAGGACCAGTTGCATTTAGCTTCGTGTGTTGAAAAAACAGTTGACTGAACTGTGCGTCAGACGGTAAGAGTTACTGAGGAAAATAGCGCCAGGTATCCATGGTGGACTCATAATGAATCGGAAGTCGACCAATTCATTAATCTGCAGTGTTGAGATAGCGCTTACTTTAGTTCTAAGACAGAGGTAGTCTCATTTGAGCCCGAAGAGGTTCTTCGCTTGACCAAACCAGAAATGGGTGATTGTGGTCGCAAGCGTCAGTGTTAAAGTGAACTAAACCGGTTTAGATAAATCATATGTTATCTACTTTGTTTGATTAACCTTGTTTAGACTCAGCTAGCAGACGAACAGTACGTTTTCACTCGTTTGAACTACCTGCTTGATCGCATGGCTTCATCAGACACTCTGACGCACGCCATTCTAGAACCTTCTACGCTCATACCGTCCTCGGGAGTGATACAACAGAGCTCAGCGGTGCACACTATTGGCGCAGGCTCAATCAAGGTTTCAGAAGCTGGAGTGTTTGCAAGTGCAAGTCTTGTGTGGTTGCGTAACAGGAAAGAAGTCGAACTCAATGAAGTTTGCACTGCAATGTTGGCCAAGATTCCAAAAGTGTGGACAAAGGTTTGTGTCTGCAATTGTTAACAGAGCTGCACATTAACATCCGGTCATCTAGCATTGTTTGACTAAAATTTCCCATTGCGCGACGAAATCGTACCCGCGCTGGGACATAGGCTTATATCAAAGACTATCATTTTGTAGCTGAAGAATTATATAGCCATTAAAAGTCAACATGATGTATGTCCTACAAGGTCTCTGGTGGTAGA